>OY804596.1:9949222-10196344 GCA_963680895.1 Fragum sueziense
AAATATTTCAAGTTCTACGTAATAGAATTTGATAAAACTGCCTCATTGTATTAAGCAACATGTCCTGGTAATAATTCAAAAAGAAAATGTATAGGTCAGCGCACTTATTAGAGAATTACAGCAATTTTTATCAGCTACACATGAATAAAATGAAGCAAACAGTGGTAACTGCATACACACTTACAACTGTCTTGCTCTAAATAATCGATTTCCATCTTGAAAAAAATCAGTTTCGCATAATAAATACACTTTAACCGTCGAAAATGGTAAATTGTAATAATGTGTTATATTATTGAAAATATGGTAGCGAAACATATTGGTACGAAACATTCAATTTACTACCGTAATGACCGAGTTTTCCGAAAAACTGGAGCATTCCCCCTTAAGAAAAAAATGTACCGACACATAGGAGTTTGATGGACAATTAATGAACAATTTTGCTTTTGAGGTAGAATACCCGTGGTGTGGCCATTTTTGGATTAATAATATATCGGATTATTTTTCGAGCGGCGTCGTTACGTATCCGAGCTTTTTCGGGCGCGGTCGTAAACATTCGGCGGTGGAAGGTTCCACCGCCGAATGTTTCCAACGTCGCCCGAATAATTCCAACGTCGCGCGAATCTCATCAGGGGAGGACTACCTTAACATTAATCAGTACATATACTTACCGTAACAGTCTATCCCTGCATCGTTAGTATGTGAGCAATAATAACCTTGGGAATGATATCTAACACTACTACACTGTGAGAGACTATTCTCGTTACCGTTACAACTCAGGCCGTCAATAATGTAACTGGACGAGCCTTGTCCATAATAACCGGTACCTTTAATACTGCCGTACCTACAAGTTATACATGCAAGATTAATTTTGATTTAATTATAGACAACTAAAATTTGTGAAAATACTAGAACTTATAACTGTTTCTGTCGCATAATGTAGGCATATCAGCCTTTCTCTTGAAAAAATGTTCTTATAGCATTTGAGACCAACACGTTCCCTATAACAGTATAATTAAGACCAATGTTGTAGTTATATCAGGTCATTAAGAAGCTACCCGAGAACAACATGGCTCATTATCATCTTAATGTACATATATGTTGATACTATACATGCACAATCAAGTTATCAGCCAACAGGCCCTACGAAACCCGTTTCTGTGGAGAGGGGAGTCACTGAGATGAACAGAGAATTCACGAGCATTGATCATATTAGCTCGTGTCGTTTCTGGTTTCGTACCTTTTTCGTGACTAAAAGATTAAAAATGTTTGTGAAATCAGACCTTGACAATTACATGTGTCTTATTGTTAAACATACTTTTTGAACCAATGAAATTGTAGTATATTTTTAATTTTCGCCGCTATATTTCGCATAAACGAGACTACCGGCTAGTTTATGTGATGTCTATACATAACCACACCCTCGTCTCGAATGAACAAAGTTAGATAGAGTCTGTATAGCTAGATTCTATGCGATATAAACATTCAATACGCTGCGCGCATCTGAATGTTTATTTCGCGTAGAATCTACTATACAGCCTCTATCTAATACTGGGATTTTAACTAGTATATATTATGTATGATGCGTCGTGGTCTGTGTATATTTTAAATCAACTGTAAACTATTCTAGACTCACTCGTATCCTCTGAAATATCCAAGCTGTCTACAAATAACCCTGACATCATCCTGAGACAAGTATCTGTAACACAGATTCATCCATTGACCATTATGGTAGATCTCTAAACGTCCAGAGTAGCGACCATTACCATTAACCAACCTGACACTGTCTGGAGGCGCTGAATAGCAATAGCTAACATAAGTAAGGACATGTGTTTAAACTAGCAAAATGCCAACTTATTTTATTGACATTGAAATACAAAAACCTTCATGAAACATCGGATTGAAATTTGCCTTTAACGAGGTCAGCTTCAGGTATTAGCAGCTATTAGTATAATAATGAGTAATTGATTCAAAGGTCGGTGTATTTTGACAAATAATAAAAAAAAAATCGTTTTTTTTAAAGTTACTGTATTTATGGGAATTATTGTAGATATATATGCATTGTCCATTCTGAACACTCAAACCCTGTTTCTGTCTGTTGCAAAGAATATTAATTTAAATATGCCGAATACTCTGAATGTATACGTACGTGTAGATGCATATTGTCTGACGGTAGTATGTTCTATGTAATATGCTGCAACAGAAAAAAAACTACAAGTACTCGTATATTTCTCAATAGAATGACGCGTCTCAATAGAAATCAACAGAGTTTGGAAATATTGAAGGGAATAAGTGAAATGACAAAGTGCAGCAAAGTAAAAGCAAACGAAAATACATGTATTAGCATATTATCAGACCAGATGAGCACTTCGGCACTCGTATTTCTTTACAATAGGTTAGAGTAACAGCTTGCAGATTCGTACTGTTGCAGATTCATATATTCGGTGGTTTCCTCTATTTTCTACATAGCGATGTTGAACTGTAATTCTTTCTTAATCTGTGTAATATTTACAGGTTTATATAACAAATGTGCTTTTATGAAGGGATAATCTATTTTACAAAGGCTGTCGATCTTTCAACAGATCATTTCATGCTAGGGTTTTACCGTACAATTTTACGGTCGGAAGCCTAAGATCTGATACGGGCCACAATCTCTGGTACGACATCGTGTATTAGTAAACACGAAGCAATAAATCAGAAACATAACAAGTCTTAGCTCGCGCATTGCTTAAAGGTTTCTATCCGAGCGTTACGTGGTACTGTAAAACATAACGTGGGAGGGTCTATACGAGTACATAGAACTGATAATATGGTGTATCTAGCCCTATTAACAACAACAACAACAACAACAACAACAACAACAACAAGAACAACAACTACAACAACAACAACAACAACAACAACAACAACAACAACAACAACAACAACAAAACGTTCATCTAACTGACAGAAAGCATTAGTATCTGACTATTTTAACATTTTGGACATCGTATGCAACGACTTTAAACTTAGGCCAGTCGAAAGTATTTTATTTTAGGAAAAAGTTTAAGATATTCAACATATAATTTGAAATCAAACACTTCGACGACAAAAGTTGCAACTTAGACTGAAAAATGTTATCCGGATTTTAAAAATGCGTTTGGTATATCGATGCTATTCAACAAAAACCTCGTAACTGCAGCTTAAAACAAGCTGCAGTTACGAGATATATGTTGAAAAGCGACGATGTACATGTAATGATAGATAGAATACGTAAAGCACACAGTATACCTCCGCAGTCAATTCCAGCATCCTGGTAATGATAGCAGCGCAAGTTTCTCGTGCTACTCTGTATACTGCAATGTGAAATGTGACTCTCGTAACCACCACAGTTTAATGTGTGGACGATGTGGTAGGATGACCCGCTGCCGTAGGTACTTGATCCATAAATCCTGCCGTACCTGAAATATTCATGAAATTATTTTAACTTAATTTTAATAGAGAGGCAATGGTTTAAGTATCAAACAAGGATTTAAGGTTTTTAAAGCTGTAAAGATTAATGTAAAATCAGGGTGGAAAGGTAGAGGGACACACCAATCTGAATGAACTCAGGTGATTCTTATTTCATCTTATTTCATAATGTTACATCTGAGGATGACCCATTAGGGGTCATCTTCTGTGACCTGGGAAAGTCCGCTTTTCTATTTCTACACCAACCAATCAAAACGCTCGTTTCAAACGCAAGTCTGTTGTCCCTGACAACAACACCAAAATGGCTACGGCTGATAGACATGCGCTTGAAACCGAGCAAAGAGCAAAGTCCGTTATTTTTGAGAGCAAAGATATGGCATTTATTAATGAAGTAGATAGTTTTCGGTAAATTTTTAACACTGTCAGTAAGTTTTATACGATCATTGCGCTAACCCGAAATAAAGCGGTGTGTAATTTTGAACATATATATAAACTATATCGTATATTGACAATTGGAAGACGTGCAGAGCAGTGGTCTGATTAGCTCAGTTGGTAGAGCAGCCGACTTGTAAATTATAGGGTAGAGGATCGAACCCCGAGCCGATTTCATCTTTTTATCCCCATTTTTTTTTAATTTTTCAATTACATTTTTCCATACCAAATTATTCTAGAAATTGCAAAAACGAAATTAAAATACAATTACCAATTATGTTTTTATATCCGCGATTTCTAGAATTGTTTAGTTTGAAAAATATACAATACATAGTAGGAAAAAATCATGTACCCAAAGTGGGAATCGATCCTTGGTCGTCAGGTGGGTAAATGGGTCGGAAGCTCTACCGACTGAGCAAATCAGGTATCTAGCTCAGAAAGACTGGAATTGATCAATATATAGTTTATACGTTCATAAGTTAATATCGCTTTATTTCGGGTTAGCGTGATGATCGTATAAAACTGTTACTGCTTGTGTTAAAAATATACCGAAAAATATCTACTTCATAAATGCCATATCTTTATCTCAAAATTAAGGGCCTTTGGTATTTGTCTTTGCAGTGAAATCATCACACTGGAGGCGGCCATGGCTACTAATCTTGCTATCGTTAGAAACAGAAGTGTAGTGCGCATGCCCGTGCGCATGCCAAATGTCTTTCAACTTTTCCAAAGCTATAATCTGATTGGTTCAAAGAAAGGTCACAGAAGACGACCCCGAACGATTGGTCGTTAGATGTTACTGAAAGATAATATCTAAATTTTACTTAGACTGAGGGACACACTGGAACAAAATGATACTGCTGACGTAAGAGATTAACGAGTGAACTTGTTCGTTGGGTATGATAACGAACTACATGTACACATGTACTTCGTTTTGACGGTTCCTTGACAATAAAATTATGTAACACCTTCATACACGTATGAATACATATCATGGCTTTTCTTCACAATCCTCGTAACTACAAAGAAGCTGTAGTTGCGAGAAGAAAAGTAGCGATATAAAACATATAACAAAGTTGGGAGAATAGATTTTTGATCAGCCATATATAGTACGGGACGATTTAAACATATTCCCAACTAACAATGCATGTTTCTCTATTATTGGACGTACCTTATTACATCATCATATCAATCTTGTTTAACACTTTTAAGCAATAACCGACTTGAAATATATTGACAGTGGATATGTGTTTTGAAGCAAACACTTTGTAGATGTAGTCTTAAAATAAAAAAAATCAATACTAAAAGAAAAACAAAAAAGAGAACTATATTTCATCATTTAATTGATCACACAAGATAAACAATTTAACCGATAGTTATAGTATGAAATGTGACAAATGTGCAAAGTGCCTGGTTATCGCATTGGCTTTGTAATATTTGGGTTGCGGGTTCGATTCTCAAAATTCCATTTCTATTTAGGATTCTGATTGGAACGGACGTAAAACGCATTTTAATCACTTTATTACGGACGCCTAAACCATTGCTTGTTATCAGAAGGGTCTGACTGAATCTTACTGTGATCCATAATAGTATCCAAGTTCCCGACATATAACTCGTACATCATTATGAGATAGAGTGTTTTCACAGACCGTCATCCATTCACCATTACGGTATATTTCTACTCGTCCATAGGTACTGTATCCGTTAACTAGCCGAACACCGCGTTCTGCGGTCACAGATACTTTAATAAAATAAAAGAAAAACAAATAAAAGAATTTAAAAGGAATAAATGGAGTCGATGATTAAATATCAAGAAAAATGGTCAAAGTTAATATAAAGCCATATTCTTAAATGGCATCGAAATAGCCTCTATGTTTCTTCTGTGGAAATGCAGTCGTAAAAAAAACTATCTTTTTGGTTGATAAAATTATTGATTTGTCTATTTTGTGCAAAATGTCACTGAAATGATTCTGCAAAACGTTCATTACTCTGGACCATTGGAATATCGAAAGAAATCAGGCCTACTTCAGTAGATTTTCTTCAATCCAATCGGCTCTAACATAACCTAAGAAAAATCGAAATACAAAGAAGATAAGTAACTTATTTACAAGCTGACATTCTGAAGTCTAACTCCTTTCTGATTACTTAGTCTTGTTTAAGGTAGTCCAACCGTAATGAGATTCGCGCGACGTCCGTATCATTCGGGCGCGGTCAAAAACATTCAGCGTTGGAACTGTCCACCGCCGAATGTTTACGACCGCGCCAGAATAGGTTCGGATAAAAAATCCGATCTTTTATAAATCTCGAAATGGCTGCATTACCTTAAAGTAACAAGGATCATTCCTTTGAAGTTTGGTTGAAATCCATCAAGTAGTTTTTGAGATGAAGATGTTTAAAGAAAAAAGTTTACGGACGGACGGACGCATGCACGATGGACACAACGCCATGACAATTTCGCGCCTGAGGCCAGTGGAGCTATTTAAATAATTGTTGAGAAAAAAACAAAACCGGTAACCCTTTTTTCAATTCCCTTAATTGTTTCCAAAGCTTTATCAGTTACACAGCAGAATTGTAGAAATACTGACCTGGCGGTTGAGTAGTGACGTCATCAGTGTAATCAGCTGAAAATATAATAGACATAGACATAGACATAGACATCCTTTATTACTCTCAATACATGTTATACATGCAGATATGAGGTTTTCAAAATTAACAATTTCAATTGAAGATTTTTACTTGTCTCATACGATATGGTGGCGGGTTATATAGAGCATTGATATAAGATCAAGATTATAAGCCAATAGGACATTGGGACAAAAGACAGGGATGACTGTTTTCAAACATTTCTGTCTTTTACCTCATTGTCCTATCTCCTTTAGTATCAATAAAGATTTGTCAAAGTTTCATTATACATGTAGTTTGGTTTATTTTTTCTGTATGCAGATACCAGGTCATTTTATATTTTGTAAAACACAAAGCATGAACAAGTATTAACACATTACCAAACAGTGACTCTTTTTGACTCCCCATAAGAAAATGGCTATTGAAAACAATGTAGGGAATGAAGAAAATGTTTGTGACAAGCAATTTCCTCATCTCCCACAATACTTTCCATACCAAAATAGAAGATCTACCAAAAAAAGTAATGTTTCATTCACATGAAATTGTCGCCTGCATCTTCATTGAATTTGGGACACTCTGAAATTTTGTCGATTGGTAATGGGTTAATAAAGTTGGGAAAGAATAGTATCATATGGGTGACAAAATAACAGACTGGTGTTATGTTTCTCAAACGTTTCAAGTCATTGACTGCGTATTATTATATGAATAATCATTTTATTTGTTTAACATAATCTACATAATATTTAGATGTACATGTATTTCCAACTGAGTTGGAGGCAAAGTGGAAAGAGATCATTCATACAAGTATGCATGTTGGTCACTATCCCCGGTGTCTACAATCCAGAGTGTTAAATATTTTGACTAGGCAGATATTATCATGGTATTAACGAAACATAATTATCATGGTATTAACGAAACATAATGGGATGTTGTAGGCTATTAACATTTTACTCACAATAGATATCTAGTTTTGCTATTTGCAGACAGTCTCAAGCATTGATATCTTTGGATGAGAGCACTGGGTACACAGCTGGGACAGGGCGAGAATATGCTTCAAGATTCTCACCCCAGCCCAGCAGTCAACCCAGGGATGTTTCATAAAATTAATCGAGCATCATTGTCAGTTTCTGTTTGGAACAGATTTGTTATTTCAAACTAGCTGTGTAAACAGTTATTTCACACATTTACCCATTTAGTTCATTAGTGTATCGTTTATTTAACTATATGTATTGCAAAACAGTGTAGTAAATGTACACAAGAGCCTTAATCTTCATCATAGATGAAAAGTAGATCATCATTTTAGGTTATAATATTTATTCATGAAAAATTTGGAGAAAAATGGGAAGATATAATAATGGTCACAAACTTCCCCTTTCTCTCCATATCAATCATGGTATGATTGGTAAGTTGGTAACTGTATATGTATACATTTAAGCTTAGAAAACATTGTGGCAGAAGGGGGAAAATGCTAGTTACCTGTTTTTCCTCCTCTGTCTCAAGTATCTCTTGCATCTGATGAAGGATGTGCAATGATTGATAATCATGTATCAGCCCTATCCCAAACAACAAAATTTGGGCTTATTCATTTAGAAAACCACAGAAGGTGTTAAAATAGTTGTTGGTAAAGGAAGGATATGTTACTAATCCTTGCTTTACACTTTCTCAAGTAGGACCTGGCCCCGGTTTCTCGAAAATACTTAAGTACATTTTCATGCTCAAATCTTAGCACCGTGCTCAAATCGCACGAAATCCACGTGAACTTCAATCGAATACCCGTCAACGTTGGAGAGTATTCTTTTAAAGTTGAGCACGTTCTCATGAGTATATACTTAAGTTTCTTTGGGAAACCGGGGCCTGGTTTTTGAGTCATAATTAAACAGTTTTTGGTAAAAATTGAGGATGAATGA
Organism: Fragum sueziense; assembly: GCA_963680895.1. Lineage (NCBI taxonomy): Eukaryota > Metazoa > Mollusca > Bivalvia > Cardiida > Cardiidae > Fragum > Fragum sueziense. The sequence continues at coordinate 9,957,631 of OY804596.1, forward strand.
GAAATTGCCGATTAAAACCCCTAACAAAAAGAACGTATGAAATCTGTAGTCTCGAACTTCGCACGCGCGCGCTCACGCACGCACATACACACACACGGGCGTGCGAAATTACTAACATATGGACGCGCAGAAAGACGACTGGGTTGTGATCAGGGTTAAGGCAAGAGGGACTTTTATGTTGCATTTTAGACAAACGTAATACCAAATCAGTCTGAATATACAAGTATATGACTGTAGGCTGATCAGGATTTTAACCCACGACCTGCTGAATTTAAAGTTTGTGAAAAACTAATTTTCAGTTTAAGAGACGTTTCTTTCACGGTTTGTATCAATTTTGTGATAGAATAATTGTATTTAATAGGCCTGTCCCACCTTACCGAACATTGGCAGCGAATTCATACCGAATGTCAAGTGCGAAATTCGCAGTGTTCGTTGTCATTTTATTCGGTGAACTTTGGTTTTCAACGATTTTGTACCGACCATACACCGAACGCGTAACGAACTTGTAACGAATGTGTCGAACAGCCAACGATGTTTCTCCGAAATATACCCCAATTCGTTCCCAAACATCAACGATCCCCTACCTTTTGAGTAACGAATATAACGTCATATTCGGAATGGCATCGTCAGGATCGGTGTATTCGTTAGCGGTTCGTTTAACCTTTTCGGCCAGATCGGTAAAGAAACGCACCTTCATCGGAGTGCAAACGCTAGTCCTTCGGTGAGATCATAACGAACATATCGAACAGGAATTCATCTGCGAATTATTACCGACACCAAAACGAAAGTAACGAATGCCAGACGCGCGCCTACCGATCCCTCTGCGAACGATTACCGAATTCATTCCGAAATTTTGATTCGCTGCATTCGTTGAAAAATTTTGTGCATGCTCAAAAACTTTTTTAGGCGTCTGCGAACACCGCGTAATGTCGACGAAAAGCTTCGAATGGCACCGTAAAAATACCGAACACAAGCCGTTTGTGGAACGAACCTTTAACGAATACACCGAATTAAGTTCGGTACGCATTCGGTGTAAAAATTCGGTTAGGTGGGACAGGCCTGTATGCTAACATCAGACTGCACGTCTGTGCAGGTTGGTCTTAGTCTCTTCTGTCTGCAAAAATTTGTTGACAAAGAACGAGAATGGATACTAACTTCGGCAGAACATGCAGCAATTACAAGTGAGTAAAGTGACTGCTCAGGCCCGTAGGAACAGGGGGGGGGGGCTTGGGGGGCTAGGCCCCCAAAGTCTAGCCTCCCAAAGTTGGCCAAAAATGCCAAATTTTTCTTTTTCACACTGAAAATTTGGGAAAATCCAAATTAGCCCCCACCCCCCAATATTCAGACACTGAGGTTTTAGTCCCCGCAATATGAAATTGCTTCCTACGGGCCTGCTACTGATAAGACTTTTAAAATTCACTTATATTTACATGCTGGTCTGAAAACATTTGGCCTATATGGGTCACTTTTTGGTCCCATTGTTTTACTAACCGATCTCATTTATTGTTTATTTCATATTGCTTGTATAATGTTACAAAATAGAAATAGTTCGTTTTTGCGATATGCTCTTATGACCGCTCAAAGGTTCAAATGCACATCATTTGTTCTGTTTTAATCACAATTACGAACGTGAACGAAATCTTCCAGAATTTAAGCAAATTCATATTACCCTGCTGAGTTGAATATCCGTGCCTTCGTGTTCCTGTTAATAAGAGAATATATAAAAAATATCTGAATATTAGAATGTAGAGAATGACCTTAGCACATTGCAATTATCAAAAATATATTAATACCAAATCTTAACCATTGATGAATCAAGATCTGACAAGCATCTAGTATATTAAGTCAGTTTTGTTGCATCTAGATGCACTTGTGAAAGAATAAAGTTAATCGAAGCTAGAGAAGGTTGACCGCCGGCCAATAATGATTCGATTTCATTTCTCAAGATTATCTAAAATCCATAACTCAAGATTTTCGAACGTACATAGGCAAAGGAAGGTTTATAATATTGGGGGCCAAATGTTTAAGTGAATGGAACCCGGCTGAGCCTAGCGTTGCTAGTGGTTTGAGGTCATGCCCACCAGAAAATTTTGAATTCTAAGAAGCAATTTCCTGCAATACTATGACCTTTCTTGAAGGAAAATATGGCTCTATTATTGGGAAGCCATAGGAAATGCTGCCCCCTTCTAAATTATTGGGGGCTGACCCCCCTCCTGCCCATTTTTCCTACGCCTGTGCACAGCACATTGGACAAAAAAAAAGAGAATTCGATTTAGTCATACCAGTTGATTATTTTCCATTTTTGTTTTTCCATGCTGATGTATATTTTATATGAAATATCAATCTAGTCGATTAAAGCCCTGTCACACTTCACGGCGATTGCACCGTAATAGCAAGGCGTTCTAGCATATTTTAGAGCGCCGTGGAATTGCCGGAAAACATAAATATGTTTTGGGAAAATAGAGATGCACGGTGATGTTACAGCTCTCCTACGGCGTTTCTTCGACGACTCTACGGCGATGTATCGCCTTCCTACGGCAATTGACTGCACTTCTAAAGCGCTTCTACCGTGCTCTTGGAGACGTCACGGTGAGTGCACTAGGCTCTACACGGAATCGACTAGATTTAAACTGCTGTGTTAGTGATGGAAAGTTCTAAATACCTCGACAATCAACGCCAACATCTTCCTGGTGGCCACAGTTATGACTCAACCAGGGTCTTGCTTGACACTGGGCGATATCATACTCGTTGCCTTTGCAGCGTAAATCGTCAATGGTGATTGGACCCGAGCCACGACCGAAATAATGTGCTCTATCGTAGACCACACCTCGCCTACAATAACATGTAAAAGGGTTGCAGAAAGCGAGTTTAAACTGGACTCATGGTTCAGCATTGTAAAATGTAATAATTTGTTTAAATCTTATGCTCTGGATACTTATCGAGACGATTCCAATGAGTAGGCTATCCGAAGCAATGGGTTTGGATATTACATAACGAATTTAGAATGCTTTTACCTTATCTTATAATCATATTGCTCTGTAGTACTTACGAAGAACCAAAGTCCATTCCAAGCATCCTACAAATGACATGCAGATCATTTCTATCAAACTCGTCATCACATATTGTACCCCATTGTCCTCTGTAATAAACCTCTACAAGCCCCGAATACCGGTCGAATCCATTTACTAGACGAACCGGCGTCGGTGCCGCTGGGGAACTTACTGGATCTGAAATTGAACAATAAAAATATCGATTGACCTATTACAGATTCCATTTCACATGGCGCAGCTTTAACTTTTATTATCATGAGTTACACGTTTGTGCTTTTTTGAAATAACAATTCGGTAATATTTCATTGCATAAGCCTACGTGTTATACATTTGTACTAATATACAATTCTTTTTTAAGAATATTTTCCTACACGTGAAATAAGGTCAATGTCAGGTCAAATGAAATCCGTAACATCAAATTTTTCAATTAGTCACGTGTTTCACACACGCTTGGGCACTGATATCGATCGGTTAAGGTCTCATCGAGAAGAAATGAAAATTTCGTTGTTGAAATTGTACAGATTGTTAACACTTTCCCAAACGGCAAAATTTTAAGTTGGTCTAATCTGAAAGATGCTGCAGACGACAAAAGGGATGTTGTTAAAAATAGAAGTTATGTAAAATATAGCAAAGAACATATTGCGAGAAAAAGAGAAGCTACTGGTTATGAGCAGCTATCTTCTTTTGTTTCAATTATTTGCCAAGAACATTTTTATAAGCGACATCTTGTTTTGGGAAAAGGGTCCCTTGATTGTCTCAAAATTATCTTAATTTTAAGCTTGCAGGACAGGATAATTGTAAAACAATTCACGGAAATGAAGTTACATCTGAAATACTGGAAATTTATACAGACTAGTCGATTGCCTATCTGGATTTTTATCGTGGACATACTTATTTAGGCCTATAATTCCCCGTATTATTTATTAGCCATGTCGATTTCCAGGGGCCAGTTTCATCAAAATATTTAAGACGTGTTTTTGACTTACCGGTATCTTACGACAAATTTAGGGCAAGAAACGCGTATCGCTAATTTATCGAGACCTTGGTTATGCGATTGTTGTTTTAAGAGATTTTAAGACATAGGTAATTATTGAACCGAAGTAACCTTGCGCTCATTATTGTCAATATTGCAGACGATTACGTTTGTTTATAAATATTCATAGCGCACGGTCACTTCGGTTTATTATTGAACCGAAGTAACCTTGCGCTCATTATTGTCAATATTGCAGACGATAACGTTTGTTTATAAATATTCATAGCGCACGGTCACTTCGGTTTAACAATAACAATAAGTCAAAAACACGTCTTAAATGTTTTGCTGAAACAGGCCCCAAGATTACCTCTAAAATTACACAACAACCCATCTGATTGGCCGAGACATACGCCTCGTCCAATCAGATAGCTTGTAATGTAATTTGGATTTAGAAAAGTGATTGACCATTTTGCTGTCATTTGCACATATCTAGCTACACACATGTGTCATGTAATTAAATTGAACTGGCGCTTGATATTATAGATTACACGTTTAAATAATTCCCCCCAAATAGCTTTGTCATATTTTCATGCATTTTTTTTTATTTATATCCGTGTATTAAGATTTACGTTTCCTTATAGTATGTTAGGCTATTTGCCAAATATGAATAAAATAATCATTGTCTTGCATAAAGGTCAGTGCTATGTCAAATGGTATTAGTAATACAAGAGGACCATGGCGGTCCTATATCGCTCATCTGAACCAACGTGATATGAGCAAAAATAATGTTGTGAAAATCAAACTCATCTCATCTTATGGTGCCCAATATTGTGTCCAAGTTTTGTCTTGATTGTAGATTCTATCTAGTATAAACAAGGTCGAAAACAGCCGAAAACGGCAATTTTGTCAAATTCAAGGGCACATAACTCTCCACTTTCTGATCAGATCATACTGAAAATCAAACTCATCCGAGATCTTAGGGTCCCCAACATTGTGTCAAAGATTTGTCTTGATTGGTTGATAATTTTAGATTATAGAGTGTAAACAAGGTCGAAAACAGCCAAAACTTACAACTTTATCAAATTTAAGGGCCCACAACTCTCAATCATACTCAGCCAAGATCTTATGGTCCCCAACATTGTGGTCCAGTTTTGTCTTGATTGATTAATGATTGTAGATTCTAGGGAGTAAACAAGGTCGAAAACAGCCGAAAATGGCAATTTTGTCGAATTCAAGGGCACATAACTCTCGTCTTTCTAAATCGAACTCATCCAAGATCTTATAATCTTTAACATTATGTCCAAGTTTTTTTGTGGTTGATTAATAATTGTAGATGCTTGAGTGTAAACAAAGTTAAAAACACCATTTTTTGACATTCAAGGGCAGATAACTCCGCACATTCTGGTCCGATCATGCCCATAATTGAACTTGTCCGAGAACGTATGATCCTTCTTGTTTTGGCCAAGTTTGTTCAAGATTGCCTAACTTTTGTGGATGCTAGAGTGTAAACACCCCAATCGTTGACGGACGGACGGGCAGTCAAACGGACGGACGGACGCCGTACAAAAAGTGACCACAATAACTCACCTCGAGCACTTCGTGCTCAGGTGAGCTAATAAGTACTTACACTGAACTGTGTATCCATCTGAAATGATATACATGATACATTGTAATGTACAGTCGGGAATCGTTTAGTCGACATCGGATAAGTCGAATTTCTTCTCGAGTCTACGTGAAAATACATGCTCATATCTTGATGAATGGATATCAAACATGTAAAAAAAAATTTGTGAACCAAATATAGACATTGATATATAGTAGTAAAAAGAAGACGAATTGCTTGTTTCTAGCATTTTCTCTCATTTTCCTTGTATATTCCGCTTATGACCGTAATTAATCAGTGACAAAAAATGGTAACATATCATTTCCATCAAAACTGAACAATAGGCCTATCGAATGAGTCGAACTCCGGAAATGTCGAGGTACATGTAGAGATGACGTTCTCTAAAACTTCGACATAACATGTTTCACAATATTTATGTAAAAAGAACCTCTAGCCGAAATGTGGAGAAGGGAACCTTTTGGCTTTTGGGGCCAACACTTGCCCAAATTATGCAATACCACATTATCTAGGTAGTACCAATAGATGTCGCCAACGTCGATTATCATCTATCTCGTTTGGGCATTCTGGACTAACTACTTTCAAGATGTCAGCGCACATAAAATGCATACACATGGTAGGCCTACATACTGTCACACGGCACATTTGCTTCACACTCTTGCATACGTAAAATAACCAATCTGATTTGATTTCATTCTAGATCTATCATTCAATAAAATTGAGACGAAAAGTAAACCTTATTTTGTAGTTAATGTGGTTTTTATTGCAATTTTCTGCTTGCTACTCAAGCCCGTAGGAACAGGGGGGGGGGGGGGCTTACCAAAGTTGGCCAAAAATGCCAAATTTTCCTTATTTCACACTGAAAATTTTGGGAAAATTTAATTTAGCCCCCCCCCATATTCAGACAATGAGGCTTTAGCCCCCCCCCCCCAATATGAAATTGCTGCCTACGTGCCTGCTACTTTTTGGCGACAGGTTTCAGAGTAATGCGCACTGCGTAGTGATTAAGCCAAAATAGGATCATTGACTAAGTAGCCAGTCTACAATTTCCAGTCTATTTTTTTTTATTTTCGGACTGACTAATTTGTAGTCTGGCTTACCTGCCCCTAATACTGCGTTATTGGGTCAGGCACACACCAGTAATGGCGACGTCCATTGCTCTGATATTTCAACAAAGGTAAAGAACAAACTTTTTAAGTTCTTTAATCTTGTGAGCAGGGAAGGGTCATTAGAAGAGTAGATAGGTTTCGGTATATTTGTATTACTAGCAATAAAAGTTTTACGTGACCTCAACGCTAACCCGAGATAAAACGGTTTTAAATTATGTACATGAAAACTATATAAAAGCAAATTTAGATGAACATCTTATCAGATGTCCGATTAGCTCAGTGGTTAGAGCGTCTGATTAGTGTTCCAGAGGTCCCTGGTTCGAATCCCAAGAGTGAAACATATTTTAGTCACTCCCCCTTTCTTTTTACATTTTTCATACCAAATGGTTCTACAGATTTCAAAGACGTAATAAAAACCCTTTTACCAATTATGTTTTAATTGCATCTTAGTGATTTCTAGAATAGTTCTGTTTGAGAAAATGTATTAAAACAAAAAGTAGAAGAAAAACATTTACCCATCGTGGGATTCGATCCCTGGACCTCTTGAACCCAAGTCAGACGCTCTACCACTGAGCTAATCGGACTTCTGCTGAAGTGTCATCCAAATTGCCTTAATATAGTTTTCATGTACATAATTTAAACCGTTTTATTTCGCGTTAGCGTTGAGGTCATGTAAAAATTTTATTGCTAGTATTAAGAATATACCGAAACCTATCTACTCTTCTAATGACACTTCCCTGCTCACAAAATTAAACAACTTTGCTCTTTATCTTTGTAATTAAATTACCCCACTGGGAGCGACCATTTTTATAGAATGCCTGACGTACTAAAATACATAGTACGACAGGGAACCAGACTAACTAATTTGACGCATCACTTTATCCATTTTTGGATAAATCACTACGCAGTGCGCATAACTCCAAAATCCTGTCGCCAAAAAGTAGCAAGCAGAAAATTGAAATAAAAACAGCATTTGCAGCAAAATAAAGTTTGATTTTCGTCTCAATTTTATCGAATAAAATAATTAATTCAAATCGGATTATTAATTTTACTTTATGCAAGCATGTGAAGCAAATGTGCCGCGTGACAGGAAGTACCACGTGTATGCACTTTACGGGCGCTGACATCTTGAAAGAAGTTAACCCAGAATGCCCACCATAGACATCTATTGGTAGATATTGAAAATAGGATAAAAAAATTTCAACAAGTTTAAACAAGTTTTTATTTACTCCAGGCCTATTGCGGGCATAAGAGCTAAAAGGAACATGAAACAAATATAAACAAACATAAAATGGCATGTGAAGTAAAGTACAGGATAGAAATACAATTCAATTGACAAATCCTGGCTAACCCCTTCCCAAATGACAGCATTTTAGACTGCTCTAACCCAAGAGATGCTACAGATTAAGAAACGATTGATAGTTGCAAAGGCAGAATGTGACGAAAATAGTCAAAAATATGAAGGGAAAAGAAGAAATTGCTGATCATCAGAAATTCCTTCAATTCCCCTAATATTTTCCAAGACAATTCCCTCCAGGGACTCAAAAACCAGGACTCATCCGAGAAAAGGGGTCAACCAGCACTTAATAAGATAAACGGACAATAGCCAAAATAATTAACACATACCCGCACGAGACCAGGCCACAGCATAAAAGCAGTAATATCCAGGAAGAACATTATGAGAAGGGGAGAAACTGCTGTAAATCAGCAATTTCTTCCCTCCGCTCAATACCCATGTACTAAACCATGTTTATTTATTTATTTATAAGTAACATACATGTTTTCTATTCATTCTCGCTCTCCTGGAAAGTGTTAAGGCTATAAACAGGAGATGCGCAGAGCCGCGCAGGTCTGTGAATTACAGTACAGTACTGTGCGGCTCTACACCTCCTGCAACTATCAAATTGTATATATGCAAACCCAAAAAAAGAAATTCCATGCATAATTTGTAGTGTTATATTTCTTCGTATTAAATTTAAGAGGAAGATGGCAGTTTCAGTATTACTTAAATTTAGTCAGTATTATTTTTATAAAAAGTGCTAATTTAGTCAAATCAATTCTATTGTCAGAAGACATGAGTTGTTCGAATTTTAATGTATTCGGTGATGGAAAACTCCAAAGAGGAAGAAATTTTATTCTACTCCTGTGAAAAAAGTGACATTTAAACAGATAATGAAATTCATCTCCTATCTCTCTTGTATTACACAACTGGCCTAAGCGTTCATTTCTCTCTATGTTAAAGTAACGTCTATTTTCATTTGGTAATTTATGGCTAAGGCATCTAAATTTAGATAAATACTTCGATAGTGTTAACGGCAATATATTTAAGTAGTTCTCAAAGCAGAGCTCTTTTTGTACAACCTGTAGTTGAAACATCTCTCTGTTTAGACTGGAAATTTTAGACTGACGCCTAGTCAATGTACAATACCGAAATCACATTCAAGAGGTTCCGAGTTCGATCACCGGTAGCGGAGGTTGATATTGGTTTCTCATTTGCCCACACGTGCGTTGGGTGCTAGCACTGATGTATTTCCAAGGTAGCAGAAACTTAAAAGAATAAACTAAGCTTCATGTTTTCGTCCGAATCGATGTAATATGAATGTTTATATAAAGTAAAGGATGGACTGGAACAAGGGATCAAAATTGCCCGAAGAATAGATTTTCTTTAAATTTTGTGAATTGATAGGGTTACACAATGTCTTTAATTTGTATGTGTAAAAAGTCCGATAAGGCCTTACTTTTGGAGATAATGGCTTACAAAGTGGGTGGGGTAAATTGACATGAGAAGCAAGTTTTTACTTTGAAGTTAATTTTTTTTCTGTATAGATCAGATCGAATTGAAATTTTGCATGTACTTTCAATGTTCTAAGGACAGAAGATTTTTGGAATCATTAATCATTTGTATCAGTTTATTGATTTTCTGTATTCGTCCTTCTGTTAATCCCAGATTTTGCCTAGTTTTGATGTCCAAACTTTACAAAACTATCTCTACAATCTTTATTTTTGTATGAACTTACATGATATTCTCTGAACATGGTTGTATATGATGTATCTAAATATATGTAAACTTTGGCTTAAATCCGTTGCAAAAAAATTATTTGACCTTGACTTTCAAAGGTTATTCTAAAATATTTTAAAAATCTTAAACTTTTTAGCTAAATATTATCACGGAAATTGGTATATGAAGTGAATTTTAAACAAATAAAGTGATTTTCATAAAATCCTAGTTGCAATTTCTTTGTTAAGTGGAAAATTCACGATTGATACTGACTTTTACGCACAGGATAACAAAGATTTTTGAACGTGCAAGTGGACAATTTTCTTTTCAATAATCATTATTGTTTTGTATGTCAAAGTCTACTGTAAAATTAGCATTGAACGAACTTAGAACAGCAAGAATATTATATATGTGACTTTATTTATTGCAATATACTTTATCAGCCCATTTTTATATCAAGATATAGCTGAAATTTATAAACAAGAGGACCATGATGGTCCTATATCGCTCACCTGAACCAAAATGATATGAGCAACACTTTTATTCAATTCAACTAATATTTATGACTTTACGACTAAAAATAAACTTATGGTAAATAACGTTGTGAAAATCGAAACCCATCCGAATCTTATGGTGCCCAACCATGTGTCAAAGTTTTGTCTTGATTGATAAATAATTACAGATTTTAGAGTATAAACAAGGTCGAAAACATCCCAAAACAGCAATCTTATCAAATTCAAGGGCACATAACTCTGGACTTTCTGATCAGATCAGACTGAAAATCAAACTCATCTGAGATATTATGGTCTCCAATATTGTTTCCAAGATTTGTCTTGATTAGTCAATAATTGTAGATTCTAGAGTGTAAACAAGATCGAAAAACAGCTGGAAACGGCAATTTTGTCAAATTCAGGGGCACATAACTCTTGATTTTGTGATCAGATTAGACTGAAAATGTAACTTATCTGAGATCTTATGGTCCCAAACATTGAGTTCAAGTCTTGTCTTGATTGATTGATAATTGTAGATTCTAGAGTGTAAACAAGGTCGAAAACAGCCAGAAGCAACAATTTCATCAAATTCAAGGGCACCTAACTCTAAATTCTCTGTTCAAATCAGACTGAAAATCAGACTCATCCAAGATCTTGTAGTCCCCAACATTGTGTCCAAGTTTTGTCTTGATTGATTAATAATTGTAGATTCTAGAGTGTAAACAAGGTCAACACGAGCGCCTGAAAGGCACTGATATCGCTCACCTGAGTTCTTCGTGTATTTGATTGCGTACAATATAAATTTTGTTGTAAACAAATATATATGTCACATCAAATTATTGTAAACTAGAATATTACTGAGAGTGATCATACCCTCCAACAGCAATGTTTTTGTGCATTTTGAGAAGTACATTTCATTTGAACTGTGAGCTTATCAATTGGAAAAAAGAGCAATAGACCAAACAGTACATGTAAATGTTGCAAAAAATGCCAAATTTTAACAAAAGGACATAGGTCATTTAACAAGAGTGCCTGAAAGGCACTGATATCGCTCACCTGAGTTCTTCCTGTATTTGATTGTGTACGATATACAAAATATATAAGTCGTATCAAATTATTGTTAATAAAGTTTCATAATTTCCAATGAATGCAATGAAGTCACATTAGTATTCAATCATATTGCATGTAGTAACATCTTTAATATTGAATATCATGTGCTGTTCCAGTTTGATTTTTATAACCAAGATTTAACTTTTACAATTAAATTTTGAAACATCAGAATGATACATTACAAGCATTAATATGCTTAATATGATAAGCTCCTCCTTGCCTCATCAACATTTATTAACCTATCAAAAAATTACAACCAAGTGTTTGAAAAGAGTAACTCAATGAGCATTTTGCTATACTTGGTTTAAATTGGCCCCATAATTGATTTTTGAAGAATTTCTTTATGATATTTTGAAGTCTGATAAGCCCTACCCTGCCACACTCAATTTTTTTTAACAAATCAAAAATTCACAAACAATACTATTGTTAAAAAGAGTCACTCAAGCAACATCCCTGGTACAAATTTGCCCAACAGTTGATTTTTCTTATCATTTCTCCTAGTCGAATAAGTCCCACCCTACCATGTCCACATTTTTTACCAATCAGAAATTTGTAAAAAAAAAAAAAAATAAAAAGGGGTACTTAAGGAACATTCCTGGATAATTTGGTATAATTTGGTCCAACAGTTAAGGAGAAGAAAATTTAAGGAGAAGAATTGTTTAATGATTTCTCCAAGTCTGATAAGCCCCGCCCTGCCATGCCTACATTTTTTGACAAATAAAAAAATTCATGAACACACATTGAAAACAGTCACTCAAGAAACAGATCTGCCACGTTTGGTTCAAATTTGACCAATGGTTGGTTTTTTAAAGATTTTTTTCATGATTTCTCTAAGTCTGATAAGCCCCGCCCTGCCACACCAATATTTTGTGATGAATCAAAAATTTGAAAACAAGTTTTGCAAAGGGTCACCCAAGGAACATTTCCGCCGAGTTTAGTAAAATTTGACTCATTGGTCAAGGAAAAGAAGATTTTTGAAGAATTACTTAACAATTTCTCTAAGTCTGATAAGCCCCGCCCTGCCATGCCCTCATTTTTTGACGAATCAAAATTTTCTCAACACACAGTGAAGACAGTCACTCAAGAAACATTCCAGCTAATATTGGTACAAATTGGATCAACATTTGATTTTTAAAGAATTATTTAACAATTTCTCAAATTCTGATAAGCCCCACCCTGCCACGCCCACATTTTTGACGAATCAAAAATTTGAAAACAACTTTTGAAAAGGGTTGCCCAAGGAACATTTCTGTCAATTTTGGTAAAAATTGACTGAATGGTTAAGGAGAAGAAGATTTTTGAAGAATTATTTAACAATTTCTCTTAGTCCTATAAGCCCCACCCTGCCACGCCCACATTTTTTGAGGAATCAAAAATTTGAAAACAAGTTTTGAAATGGGTCACCCAAGGAACATTTCTGCCAACTTTGGTCAAAAATTGACTTGATGGTAAAGGAAAAGAAGATTTTTGAAGAATTATTTAACAATTTCTCTAAGTCTGATAAGCCCCGCCCTGCCACGCCCACATTTTTTGATGAATCAAAAATTTGAAAACAAGTTTTGAAAAGGGTCACCCAAGGAACATTTCTGCCAAATTTGGTAGAAATTGACTCAATGGTTAAGGAGAAGAAGATTTTTGAAGAATTATTTAACAATTTCTCTAAGTCTGATAAGCCCCGCCCTGCCACGCCCACATTTTTTGACGAAACAAAAATTTGAAAACAAGTTTTGAAAAGGGTCACCCAGGGAACATTCCTGCCAAGTTTGGTTTGAATTGGCCCAGTGGTTAAGGAGAAGATGTTTAAAGAAATTGTTGACGACTTCCAACGCACGACGCACAACGCACGACGCACGCCGGACACAGGGTGATCACAAAAGCTCACCTTGAGCATGTTGCTCAGGTGAGCTAAAAATAGCTGAAATTGGCAATTTTATCAAATTCAAGGGCACATAACTCTCGTCTCTCTGGTCAGATCACACTGAAATTTTAACCCATCTGAGATCTTATGGTCTCCAACATTGAGTCCAAGATTTGTCATGATTGGTCAATAATTGTATATTCTAGAGTGAAAACAGGTCAAAAACGGCAATTTTGTCAAATTCAAGGGCACATAACTCTCGACAATCTTGTCTAATCAGACTGAAAATTTACCTCATCCGAGATCTTATAGTCTCCAACATTACCTCCAAGTTTTGTCTTTATTGGTCAATAATTGTAGATTCTAGAGTGTAAACAAGGTCGAAAATGGTCGAAAACGGCATTTTTTGTAAAATTCAAGGGCACATAACTCCTGATATTTTTGTCTGATCTGATTGAAAATTAAACTCATGCAAGATCCCATAGTCTCCAACATTATATCCAAGTTTTGTATTGATTGGGCAATAATTGTAGATGCTAGAGTGTAAACAACATTTTTCGTCATTCAGGGGCAGATAACTCTGCACTTTCAGGTCCGATCTGGCCCATAATCGAACTAATCCGAGAACTTATGACCATACTTGACCATACTTGTTTTGACAAAGTTTGATCAAGATTGACTAACATTTGTGGATGCTAGAGTGTAAACACGAAATTGTGGACGGACGGACGGACAGACAGACGAAGGACAAAAAAAGACCACAATAGCTCATCTTGAGTACTTTGTGCTCAGGTGAGCTAAAAAGGCATATGGAAGTGATTTTTTAGGAACTTTTCATGTGACAATGCAGTAGCCCCCAACCCCCACCCAACCTGAAAACAGTTACATCCAAAGCAAAAAACTATTATATTTATATTAAAAATGGAATTTAATGAAATATAAGCAAGTTTACCTTGTGGTGAGTTGGTTGTATGATCATTACGGGGTGCAGTCTTGGTAGAGGGTGTTCCACCATTAGCTCTTGTCCTATCAAATCGATCTCCCTGTTGATTAGTGTACCCACACATCCCTGTCTCAAAGTTGCAGGACCCAGGTAGGGGGCAGGCCCCTGATTTGATCTGGTAGTCATCTATAGCAATGTCACTTGTATATGAAGTGCCTACTATAGCCTCAAATACAACCTAGAAGTATGACATATAGTAATTATAGAATAACAACACAATACAGTCTCAAAGTTGCAGGACCCTGGTAGGGGACAAGTCCCTGATTTGATCTGGTAGTCATCTATAGCAATGTCACTTGTGTATGAAGTGCCTACTATAGCCTCAAATACAACCTAGAAGTATGACATATAGTAATTATAGAATAACAACACAATACAGTCTCAAAGTTGCAGGACCCTGGTAGGGGACAAGTCCCTGATTTGATCTGGTAGTCATCTATAGCAATGTCACTTGTATATGAAGTGCCTACTATAGCCTCAAATACAACCTAGAAGTATGACATATAGTAATTATAGAATAACAACACAATACAGTCTCAAAGTTGCAGGACCCTGGTAGGGGACAAGTCCCTGATTTGATCTGGTAGTCATCTATAGCAATGTCACTTGTATATGAAGTGCCTACTATAGCCTCAAATACAACCTAGAAGTATGACATATAGTAATTATAGAATAACAACACAATACAGTCTCAAAGTTGCAGGACCCTGGTAGGGGACAAGTCCCTGATTTGATCTGGTAGTCATCTATAGCAATGTCACTTGTATATGAAGTGCCTACTATAGCCTCAAATACAACCTAGAAGTATGACATATAGTAATTATAGAATAACAACACAATACAGTCTCAAAGTTGCAGGACCCTGGTAGGGGACAAGTCCCTGATTTGATCTGGTAGTCATCTATAGCAATGTCACTTGTATATGAAGTGCCTACTATAGCCTCAAATACAACCTAGAAGTATGACATATAGTAATTATAGAATAACAACACAATACAGTCTCAAAGTTGCAGGACCCTGGTAGGGGACAAGTCCCTGATTTGATCTGGTAGTCATCTATAGCAATGTCACTTGTATATGAAGTGCCTACTATAGCCTCAAATACAACCTAGAAGTATGACATATAGTAATTATAGAATAACAACACAATACAGTCTCAAAGTTGCAGGACCCTGGTAGGGGACAAGTCCCTGATTTGATCTGGTAGTCATCTATAGCAATGTCACTTGTATATGAAGTGCCTACTATAGCCTCAAATACAACCTAGAAGTATGACATATAGTAATTATAGAATAACAACACAATACAGTCTCAAAGTTGCAGGACCCTGGTAGGGGGCAGGCCCCTGATTTGATCTGGTAGTCATCTATAGCAATGTCACTTGTATATGAAGTGCCTACTATAGCCTCAAATACAACCTAGAAGTATGACATATAGTAATTATAGAATAACAACACAATACAGTCTCAAAGTTGCAGGACCCTGGTAGGGGACAAGTCCCTGATTTGATCTGGTAGTCATCTATAGCAATGTCACTTGTATATGAAGTGCCTACTATAGCCTCAAATACAACCTAGAAGTATGACATATAGTAATTATAGAATAACAACACAATACAGTCTCAAAGTTGCAGGACCCTGGTAGGGGACAAGTCCCTGATTTGATCTGGTAGTCATCTATAGCAATGTCACTTGTATATGAAGTGCCTACTATAGCCTCAAATACAACCTAGAAGTATGACATATAGTAATTATAGAATAACAACACAATACAGTCTCAAAGTTGCAGGACCCTGGTAGGGGGCAGGCCCCTGATTTGATCTGGTAGTCATCTATAGCAATGTCACTTGTATATGAAGTGCCTACTATAGCCTCAAATACAACCTAGAAGTATGACATATAGTAATTATAGAATAACAACACAATACAGTCTCGAAGTTGCAGGACCCTGGTAGGGGACAAGTCCCTGATTTGATCTGGTAGTCGTCTATAGCAATGTCACTTGTGTATGAACTGCCCCGTATAGCCTCAAATACAACCTGAAGGTAAACATAGCAATTTTCATATTCTGGAAGTCTTATATTTTTTTGTAAGAATCGCCCTTTTAATTTTGGCTCTGTAGAAAGTTGCCCTTTCTATAATTATAGTCACATCATAACATCAAAGGAACAAAAAGTTGCGTTTGAACCCATTACCACACAGTGACTCTTTTTGACTCCCCCAAGATGATGGCTTTGGAAAACATTGTGGAAAATGAAGAAATTGTTTGTGACAAGCAATTTCTTCATTTTCCACAATGTTTTCTACCCAAAATGACAACAAAACAGCCTGTCATTAAGGTAGGAAAAATTGAATAAAATACCTGGAATGGAGTTGCGCTTTTCACAGTGGCCTGTTCTAAAATCCACTTGTTTCCTTGGTTACCAGATATGGTCAGTATTTCTGGCTGGAGTTGACCATTGGTCATTGTGTGGACTTTGAGTGTTCCCATGGATGTGCCGTACATGTGGTAGTAAAACTGAACACATTCGCCAGATGATGGAGGATAGGTCCTGGTCATGATTCTAGCTGTGTCTCCGGGATGTCTTGGTGAGGAGGATTCAATGTATATGTAGTGACCTGGAAAAAACGTAAATGAAATCAATGATTAACTATTTCCGATTTTTAACCCTTTCCCAAATAACAAAATATAAGGGTTGTCTAATTTGAAAGCTGTTGCAGACTACAAAATGGATGTTGAAAAAGATGGGCTTTTGGTACAATATATACTTAACCAAACTTAGAAGTACCCCGTTTTATATTTTGCGCAAAATTTTCCCCGATAAAGGAATATCAAAAGTCGATATTGTTTTTAATTCCCTAACTTCATTACTTGACCGATATCATTTTCATTTTGCAAAATTGTTGTTCAAAATAATAACTTCCGGTCGACTAAAGAAAATTCAAATACGCCTCCTGTGTTTCATACACGAATCCCATGTGCTTAATTAACAATTCATTCTTTTATGGATTGACGTGCCAAACATAAAAACATAAAATGCGTCGGAAATCTTTACAACAACAACCAATAACAATGGGTGTTTGACAAGGTGGTGCAATTAAAGCGTAGGTAATATCCTCATACCCACATTTCCAGACGTTCTATACAAATTTAATTCAAAATATCGTTCGTAACTGTCAAACATTAACATATTTGTTACATTTGTGCAATTTTTCTAAAGAAATTCAATCCTTATCATAAATCTACATACAACTGCTGTCACCCAATTTGTGGCCGAGTACAGACGAACCGGAAGTGCTGCCAACTTACCAAGACAACCACGTGACAGGACAACAAACCGGAATTAGGACCCATAACATTTTTATGTCTCGCCTACGTGAGTTGAAGAGTCCAGTGGCTGTCACAGAAAGGGATACATTATGCCTTCAAGGGAGACCATTCAGTGTCCATACTATCCGATAACGGCTCAATTCATCATGACAAGATATACAAGATGCATAAAGCATGACCTCACAATTAACATATAAATTTTCAATTGCCAAGGATGCATTAAATTTGCTAACTGTGAAAAAGAGTTTTACAGACTAACGACTTACTGTCCAGTATGATGATGGCACATGCTTAGCAAACATAGAGATTCTTACATCGACTCCTAAATTATTAGAAGATATCCCTACAAGATAATTCAGGAATTACAAAATGTTTATGCGATCCTGGTACCATGCTATTGTGTGAGCGAACAAGGAACACACAAAATCTTGACTTTGTGACTTTTGGTACCAACAGTGGTCTCCGTTAGCTGCTTCTTGTGTAATTAATATTCTCCGGAAGTTTCCTGTACGAAAAATTACGCCCGTAAAGGAGACGGAATTATGAGACGGAATCCACCTCATTTTCCGCTAGTATGAGCTTGTTTAAAGAAATATAAGGATGAGACGGAAACCAAGCGGAAACCAAAAGTAATTTAGAGGCGTAAAATGTTAATTAACCGGAATTTTTAGAGACGGAATATGCAAATGAAGCGGATTTTTTTACAGGCGTAAATGCTAGGAGGCGTAACTTGATAGAATTATGAAGCGGATCCCACTTGGAATTTTTAAGAAATTACGCCTCCTAGATATTTACTACATAATATGTGGGTGGGGAAAAGGTAAAAATGAACATTTGAATTTGTTTAATTTAGTCAAAAGAACACTCACCAATGTTGCCTCACTTGGTCTTACCATTTAGTGAGCCCTTTAATGTCCTGGATTCATCAATATTAATGTTTGAATTCATATCTCAAACATTAACTTTGCAAAAAGTCAGAGAAGCAAAATTCCCTCCAATTTTCTAAACAGGAAGTAGGAAATGTCATAGACTGGGAGAAAATAGACTGGGATGCCTTATTTTCACAAATTTAATTCTATATCTTATGAACTATGTATCTCGGGCACTATTTGAGATACAGCCATAATATTTCACACATGGATACCTCCTGCCAATACCTTTCATTTGGGACCATGACCTTTGGCCTAGTGACCTTGACCTTGGAGTTTGACCTACTTTTATAAAACTTTAAACTGGCCTATATTTCATGCACTATTATTGATGGAGCCTTGATATTTCACACATGGATACCTCCTGCCAAGACCTTTCATTTGGAATCATGACTTTGGACCTTGTGACCTTGACCTTGAAGTTTGACCTACTTTTAATTTTTTTTAACCTGGCCGATACATCATGCCCTTTTACACATACAGCCTTGATATTTCTCACATAGACAGCCCCCACAAACACCTTTCACATTTGACCATGACCATGACCTTTGCATATGACCTTTTTTTTTTGAAACTTTAACCCAGCCTCTATCTCATGTCCTTTTACACAAACATTCTTGATTTTGCACACATGGACACCTCCTACCAAGACTGTTCACATTTGACCATGACCTTGGACCTTGTGACCTTGACCTTTGACCTATTTTTTAAAAATCTTAACCTGGCCTCTATCTTATGTCCTTTTACATGTACAGCCTTAATATCTCACACATGGACACCTCCTACCAAGACCTATTGCATTTGACCATGACCTTGGTGTTTGACCTACTTTAAAGAACTTTAACCTGACCTATATTTTATGTGCTTTTACACTTACAGGCTTGATATTTCACACATGGACACCTCCTACCAAGACCTTTTGCATTTGACCATGACATTGGCATTTGACCTACTTTAAAGAACTTTAACCTGGCCTATATTTCATGTGCTTTTCCCCAAACAGACTTGATATTTCACAGATGGACACCTCCTACTAAGACCTTTCATATTTGATCATGACCTTGGACCTCGTGACCTTGACCTCAACTTTGACCTACATTAAAGGTAGGCCCTTGAGGGGGCATAATGTTTTACAAACATTTCTTGTTTAGATAGAGCCTTGATATTTCACACAAAGATACAACCTGACATTTACTTGCATTCAGGAATTAAGACCTTGTGACCTTGACCTTGAAGTTTGACTAACTGTTTAAGCTGGCCTACATCTCATACACTGTAAGATATAGAGCTTTGATATTTCACATAAGGATAGAACTTGTTAAGACCTTTCATTTGGGATCATGACCTTTGGCATTAGGACCTTTACCTTAAGGCTTATACTACAATACAAGAGCTTTAACTTGGCCAATATTTCAATCACTATTACAGAGGAGTCTTGATATTTTACTCTTGCATACCTCCTACCAAGACCATCAATCTTGGAACTTGACCTTGTGACCTTGAATTTGGAATTTGACCTTCTTAACAAAAGCCTTTTCATTGCCTATATCTTATGCAGTGCAAAATGAAAATGGCTAGTATATTGGAATCACGTCATTATAAAATTGCTAAGTCCAAAAATTCTGCCTCCCTGGAAAGTTTAAGTTATTTTCCGCTTTAAGAAACAGCCATTCCGCCTTATTAAAATGGCTAAGTCCAAAAATTACGCCTGTTCAAAAATTATAGTTTTAAATTACGCCTGTAATGATAAAATTTCGCCTCCATTTCATTTTACGCCTCTAATATCCGCCACTACTTTACACAGTGACTGAGGCGTAAAGTATAATTCCGCTAGTGTTACAAGCGTAAATTGCCATTTACGCCTCATTTACGCCTGATTTACGCCTGTTTTCCAAGCGGAATCCGCCTCTTTTTTTCGTACAGGTTATGAAAATTCAATAGATGATGCTAATATGATTAAAGTGAAGTTGTGTAAAATTTGGTTAAGATATGTTAAGCCTGTCCAGAGATATGCTTTATGATATAGTCGGAGTACTTATAAGTTTTGAGTAGTGTAGTATGGAAAATATTGAGGCAAAAGAAGAAAATGCTGATTTTCCCAAGCCTTTAATATTAGGGACGTGAAAACCAGGTCTTTTTTGGGAAGGGGTTAAACTAGTTCATGTTGCAAGGAGATTAATGCTTATTTATATATAAAATATTCCCATATTTCAGAAAACATAGAAGGAAAAGGAGAAAATGCTGGTTCCTTATACTGGCAAAAGGAATAGGTCGACTGCATTCTGAAAATTCACTTTTTTTCTATTTTTGCTACAACCCCAGTGATTATGTTCCCTCATAGTAGGCCTGACTAGCTATCAATCAATTGAAAAGTGGATAACTTACCTCTCCCTGTTCGGTATGTATGATCTGAGGTGGGTCCTGTGGAGCGGCTTGATGTCTCGTTACCATTGAGTGTCCAGTCAAAGTCATCAGTTTGATCCTGCTGCCAGCCACACAAACCAGACTCAAATGTGCACACTTCTGATAAAAACAAAAAGTTGCATAACTAATGGATGGCCACTTGTAAGTTAACTGACCGGATACATACAACTAACATCATTTACCCTGTAGTAGGCTTAATCAATTCTGACCCAAGAAACCTTGCAGAAGGGTCACTATTTGTGATTTAGTTTAAGACTCGTGCAATTAAAGTATATCTGGCTATAAAATAAGTTTAAGTAATCTGGCTATAAAATAAGTATCACAATTTTAATGCATTAAACAAAATCACAAGAGGACCATGATGGTCGTTAATCGCTCACCTGAACTGAGATTTACAAGGTGAGAAATGATTGCACCTTATCTCATGATATCCAAAAGAACATTCCAATTCTCAATAGTCTTCATCCTTGTGAATAGACAAACATTCTGAACATGTTTCATGAAGATTGAAAAAAAAAATTGTATCATCTACATTGATAACAAGGATTTTGTCTTTAAGGCCCCTTTTCCCACAATATCCAACAGAATATTCCCATTGTCAATAGGCTTCATCCTTGTGACTAGACAAATAATCTGACTAAATTTCGTGAATATTGAGCCAAAATTATTGTCTCTATAGCGCTAACAAAGATTTTGTCATTAAGGCCCCTTTTCCCATGCCATCCCATGGAACATTCCTATTTTCCTCAGAGTTCATTATTGTAACTAGACAAACACAAGTTTCTTTAAGATTAGACCAAAATTGTTGTCTCCAGAGTGCTAACAAAAATTTTGTCATTAAGGCCCCTTTTCTCATGATATCAAATGGAATATTCCATTTTTTATAGGGTTTATCCTTGTGACTAAAACAAACATTCTTTTTAGTTTCATGAAGATTGGACCAAAACTGTTGCTTATAGAGTGTTAAAAAGGACGTTGTCATAAAGGCCCCTTTTTCCATGATATCAAAATGGAAAATTCTGATTGTTGACAAGCTTCATCCTTGTGGATAGACGAAGATTCTGATCAAGTTTCACAAAGATTAAGCCAACATTATGGCCTATAAATTGCCAACATGGATTTTGTCATTAAGGCCCCTTTTCCCGTGGTATCTGTTGGAATATTCCAATTTTCTGTAGGGTCCATCTCTGTGACTAGACAAACATTCTGACCAAGTTTTATGAACACTGGTCCAATATTGTAGCCTGTACAATGCTAACAAGGGTTTGGTCTTTTAGGCCCCTTTTCCCATGATATCAACGAGAAGGTTCCAATTTTCAACAGGGTTTACCCCATATAAAATCCAAGAATCAACAACATAGAGCCCTATGTAAAAATACTGTTACTGTATCTTGCACAATACAAAGCTAAATGTTTTGAGATGAAAAGGTTTTCCAAGTCAAAGATCAAAATATTAGAGATAGAACTCTAAACCCCTATATAAACCCAAAGAATCAACAACATAGGTCCCTTTCTTCATTGGAAAATAATTAATTTTATAATAATTTAGTAAAGAGCTAAAGAGAATATAAGTTGCAAAATAGAAGCAAGTCTGATTATAAATCAAAATAAAAGATAATAGAACACTGATAACAACTAGATTAAATCCTCACTTGTTTACTTAAGCTGGGGGAAAGTCTAGATCATTGATCAGATAAAATCAAAGTTTATCTAAATGGACAAAGGGAGGCAACTTGAACACTAAAAGTCTTATGGCTTCACTGATTGATTATCTTCCTTAGTAAGTCTGATAAGCCCCACCCTGCCACGCCCATATTTTTTGACTAATCTTAAAATTTGAAAACAAAACTTGAAGAGAGTCACTCAAGGAACACTCCTGTCACGTTTGATTCAAATTGACCCCATGGTTGATTTTTAAATAATTTTCTTAGGATTTTTAAGCCCCGCCCTGCCACGCCCACATTTTTTTGAAAATCAAAAATTAACGAACAAGTGAACATTCCAGCCAAGTTTGGTCACAATTGGCCCAATGGTTCAGGAGGAGACGATGTTTAAAGAAATTGTGAACGGACGGACGGACAGACGGACGGACGACGGGCGGTGAGCGACCACAATAGCTCACCTTGAGCACTTCGTGCTCAGGTGAGCTAAAAGTGACTTTTTAGAATGACCATTGAAGGTCAAGGTCAAATAACTTTGGTTCTATGTAATGGATTTGACCCAAAGTTTACACATGTTTAGTTACATCATATATAGGACCATGTTCACAGAATATCATGTAAATTCATTCAAAAATAAAGGTTGTAGAAAAGGTTTCGTAAAGTAAGTACATCAAAAATAAGCAAAATCTGGGATTGACAGAAGGACGAATACAGAAAATCAATAAACTGATATACATGATTAATGATTCAAAGAATCTTCTGTCCTTAGTTCATTGAAAGTAGATCTACATGCAAAATTTCAATTCGATCTGATCGATACAGAAAAAAAAAATAACTTCAAAGTAAAAATTTGCTTCTCATGTCAATTTACCCCACCCACTTTGTAAGCCATTATCTCCAAAAGTAAGGCCTTATCAGATTTTTTACACATACTAATTAAAGATATTATGCTCTATCAATTCACAAAATTTAAAGAAAATCTATTTTTTGAACCCTTGTTGCAACCCATCCTCTAGTCTAGTCAAGACCAGCTGTGTTCGATAAAAGCTTCTTTTTAAACCGTAACGATTATCAGAGAACACCATGTATCCTGATCAGAAGTTATTTAAGCACAATCTCATCTTGGAACGTGGCAGTCAAAAAGGACCCTATTTCCACATCCCCGCTCAATTACGGTTGAAATCGGTTGTGTCGAAGTCATAGGGAACACTATTTTACCCCGAATTATCCGGAATACGACTCATACTACTTTCTTTTTGTATCGAATGAGTGAGATTAAAACAGCTGTGACCCATCATGCTAAAAGGGACCTTATCAGAAGCAAAAAAAACAAATTTTGACAAGCTGATCATATTCAGCAGAGGTCAACGTATTTGGAAAAGGAACACATTCTAAGACAGGTTAAACATTCTAGTTTTAGAAAATTATATTAGAGTGGAAAGTATCGGCCCTAGTCTGACTGCGAGTACTACGCAGACAGGCTAGGGTCGATATTTTTCACATTTCCTATAAAGTCTCTTTTAGCGTGACAGGTCACATTTTTGTTGCTCACCACGAACATGCATGCCAATGATTAAAAATAGTAGATAATTGATAAATTAAACGAGACTTACCTGTAAGGTGATGTTTGATTTCAATTCTGTAGAGCCAATCCACTGAGAATCATAGGAGTGAACACAACAGCCAGTCACGTGGTCAACCTCAGACATTTAGAGGGGGAATTTTTAGTAACTTGGTAAATTTGTCAAATCAATATTTCGGGTGGGTATTTATGACTTAGGGTGGGCCTATGATTCTCAGTGGATTGGCTCTACAGAATTGAAATCAAACATCACCTTACAGGTAAGTCTCGTTTAATTTATCAATTCTATAGAGCCAATCCACGAACTGAGAATCATTGGAGTTTTTAGAGCCCAAGTTACTGAAAATTACTAAAGCCAATTATGACAACTACTGATGCCGTGGGTGTAAATGGGTTTTTCGAAATAGTAGCTAAATGTAATTATTGCACCCACAGTTGCTGTTCTTATCTATATGCAGTATTTGCATTATATCACAGATATATATTATCTACGCGTAAGATAACCACCCTGAGACCAATGATCGGTCCAATTACTGTTTCCCAGCACTTAATTACCATATAATACATTTGAAGCATGGCATTTTAACCATTTACCAATGGAATCACACAAATATCGAAATCGTTAGAGAAATATTGTGGACACATTTTCACATTCTCGTCCATGTCGCCAGTGTCAAACGGTACAAATATGACACAGTATTAACTGTGCAGCTCACCCACCAGATGACCAAATATGGCCCATTGCTAGATAATTTCAAATCTTAGCCTATCATTGTTTATACAATCACGTACTCGACTTCTTTCATCTAATTCTTCTACAGATTGTAGGCCTATTATTAAAGCCATCAATGGTTTCATGTGTTTTGAAGAACATTTTTATTCAATTCTATATCATTATGGTTGTTTCCATATTTCAAATGATGATAGTCGCTTATCCTCACATCTCCGTTCTATTGCGATTGCGGAGAAACTAATTTGTTAGAAATATGTAAGGTATCAGGAATTAATTGATATTCAAGAATACCGTTGTATTCAACGTACGTTCAAAACAGATGATCTGTTACTGTTACCTGTTAAGTAGGTACATTTAATGTTTAAACCTGAAATTTCGTCAAATATCATGCAATTGCGAATAATAGTTAATTCTACTAGTATGGTTATGCGGAATTAAGGTCCACTTTCCCAAATAGTAAATCCGACGTGCCTTGTCATTATCATTTCCTTTTGTTGGGTTCATCACATTTTCTTTGCTTTATGATGTTAAGGGACATGATTATGTCCAGTATGGGCAGTGTGTAACCACTTGCCGCTTATCATCTTTAGAATCTGTGGGAACGAAGGCTGTTTTGTAAACATAGTATTAGAGGCGGCTCTTTTTCCTCCCACCTTTCATCGTGGTATTTTTAATTATCACGAAACATATTCCTAGTGCATTTTATTGCTTTGGTGCAGCTTATTGAACCCTTGAGGTCGGTATTAATATCAAGTCAAACCGACAGTCGGATATTTGCACTATGACAACAGCTTAACGCTACATGTACAGCCAGGCATATGGTTGAATAAAGTCAACATTCGTAAGTGGCCTTCCAGTAAACCCATATTAATCTACTTATTTCGTTCCCCATACTTAACTTTACCAGCAATACATCCTTAGATGATAATCATCTTTTTATACCTTTGGCCAACAGCAAACGCAATTAAGAGTCTGAATAATTCTCTTTTTCGTCAAGATTTCATTTGTGAAACTATTATTGAAATGTACGAAATGTACGTGTACTCGGTGTAGTTTCTAATACGTTTGCATGGTAACTTTGAGTTATAAATCATGCATGACAAATTTAGGTCTACATGTTTGTTCTTTACGTCCGTCTGTACTTCTCATGTAATTATTATGTCTCATGTGTAACACAAAAGACCCAGTATCCGGACAGTAAACTGTCCATTACAAGTTTTCTATAAAGCAAAACCATGTTATTTTCGGGAAACCGATTTTATATCATTTCTCAGCAATTCGAGTGAATAGGTAATATGTAAATGAATATGTAACAAAGGCAAACGTTGTTAATTTCTGCATGCTATGTTCTTGTTTGTTTGTTTAGTCATTTAAGTAGTAATTTCTGTATACATCATGATGATGTAACTGTATTTATTTTACTTATTTATTCATGTATCGATTATCATTTGTTTTTAAATAAAAGCTTAAATTCTGTTCAACCTTCATCAACCTTAGAAAGTCGACCTTTCCAGAGCCTTGAATGCGTTTTTTGTACACGTGTTTAACGTACAGACAGGTGAAATCAAGGGAATGAAGATTTTGGAATTTAATAATGACATTTTGTGCCCGAAGTAAACACCCTTCTCTGCGTATGCAAACGTTATTCAGCCATTCCACGAAAATTGACCCATTTACTGAAAATGCATGTCGCCGACCTTCATTGCATTATTTAACACCTTTGTCAATTAGGTACAACAAAAAGCAAGATATCTTTTATCACGGGACATAATTTGCAATAAAGTAGTATGATTTTTAAGTTATTCAAACGATCTTATGAATGTGCTTGGTTGTGTTGAATATTGCAAAAACGTCAAAATGTTGATGTCGCCGCACAATTTTTTGTTTTAAACTACCGTCCAAATCAGCCGTTTTTGTACTTAGACTTTGTTCTCTTGGACATTATTTTCCGCAAACCCTACTACAACGACTAAATTAAGTATGATTCCATCATCATACATCAAATAGAATTTAAACATGTCTGTTTGTATGTCGCCAGATTTGCCTGTGTGACCGTAACGAACTTTCAAAGGCATGAAAGAAAGTCAAATTTTCTCTCAATTTGCCGATTTTCAAACTATTTTGGTTCGAGAAAGGCTTAGTTTAACTATCAAAACCCTAAAGTTTATGCATATCTTAGTATTTCTTCACTAAAGCGAAGAACATGGACAAATAGAATTTGTCGCATTTCGTTTACTATGCTTCCGTTACGTCCGTGTAGCCCACAATAATGAACGGACATTCCTAAATCTGTTAAATTTTGACAGAGTGGTTGCCAAACTGTTGAAATAGAGGCGACTTTCAAGTATAATCAAGAGTATAACATATTGAGAGACTCGAAAGTCCTTTGGTCGCTATGCTTCCGTTATGCATATTTTTCCGTAACGTACTTCAAAGGACGCCCTGAGTTAAATTAACAGGAATATTTCAATACAGTGAACAATATAATACACTGTAGTTATCAAAGATTCATTATATCGGCTACTGCAAGTAGAAAAATGGAATGTTGAATGTGAAATTCGAAATGGAAGTATGGAAATATAGTATTATGCAAATTCATTTCCAAATTAGCAATACAAAACTTCTTTACTTATGCTCGATTCTTTTTTAATTTGACGTGCAAAAGCTGGAATCTCAAATAAAAAACAAAGTAATGTGGGATTTATGCATCTACCCTTTTTGTTTTACGGTCAAAATAACTGTTACGGAGCATATATTATTTGGTGGTAGCATGTCCTGGATATTAATGAGATTTATTTTGCTGATTAATTGAGTTTGCATGAATCAAATGGAATTTTACATTTCCGTATAGTTAAAATTTGTCTAAATAGAGCTTATTAAATCATGTTTTTTCCACATATGCTATAAGAAAATGTTACGGAAGCATATATTTGGGTATACAATTTGTGCGTAAATTACGATACATAAAACATTTTGATGTCAATTGATTATAATTAATTCAGAAAGTATATGAAGTAGGAATACTAACAAAGCCGCTTAATTGTGTTTATCTGTGAATTCACATAGTAATATTCCGTTACGAAATATAGACTCTTCGTTACGGAAGCATATACTATATTTTATGGAATATTGAGCATACACTGACATCTGTGGGCGATAAATTAGCAAACATACCCCTTCATGTTCTATCTAAGCATGTTACACAACATGTCATAAACAGTTTGTGGCTTCTCAAGTAGACAGACATGGTAACAGCAGCCTATTGATTATTGCGAGCGAAACACATAATTGTCTAGGCCATAAAATATACCCATTTTGGTCCTAACGCCATTTCCATTTTCTAATTCCACCATTAGACATTTTTCAGCTTTGTACTGGTTGTTTTTAGAAAACCTGCATACATCGCTTTTGTGGCAAATAAAAGAAGACACAAACATTTTCCTTTTCAACTGGGCCAGACGATAATGTTAACAAGAAAAATTTTCTGCAAACGTGGCTTGCAACTCACTTGTCACAGTTTAGTCCCCAAGTTTCAGGAGTAGGTATGCAGGGTGCATTTTCCCTTCTTTTTCGTAATGCTGATATTGAAGTAACACACCCCAAGGCTGTGTTGTTGTACATTCTCTTTAGTTTGCATTAATCCTGACATCTTTTTTCCCGAAACTAAACGTAGATATTTGTATTGTCCGGTCTTGAATAGTTTGTGAAAAAAGGGCTTCTCTATATTTCTTTTCCGAAAGCTGGTGTTTCCTTCTACTAGGTAATTGGCTAAGACAAATTACACCGCTCTCTCACCATTGGAATTACAAATACTGATCCTTTGATACAAGTTCACACGCTAAAAGCCTAATGTCAACCATGGCCAATCCAATTAATCACCAGGTGGTATGACAGTCTAGGACGCTGTGATTTTGGATATCAAGCTTTGGATCTAGTCAGAGTGACTGTAACATCCCAACATTTATTCTACTCCCAGTTCGTTTGCTACATTTTTATTGTCAGAATCAACTTTCATATACTTTCAGAATTCGTCTACTTCGACTTGGTCTACAATATATCATACATTTATCATTACTAGACCTACACGATTCATTTTAATTTTTATTTCAATATTTTAATATATATGCATTTTTCTTTTATTTCCTGTCAATAAATAGAATAATTATGCTTGACATCAAATTGTATCAAATAATTCATTTTTATTTTTTCACTTTGTAATTCATATTTTAATTGTATTTCATGGAGTTATTTGTTAACAATTTTTGAGAGCCATATTTTTATTTAGGGATATATGATTCGCATGAATAACCAATTTACTTTAAGATAATATGTGATTTTATATACATGATTTAATTAGAAATAAAAGAAATTCAGAAGAGAAGGGGACGAGTAATTGCACACTTACCGAAAATCGTTCAATTGAACATCCCTTCAAATTGAAACATCCTTACAAATTTACACGACCAATGCACACATGTCTAGCACACCATCGAAATATATATTTCTAGACCCCCCCCCCCCGAAATTCATATTTTATAACATGTTCATAAATTAAGAAAAACAACGCATTGTTTCTAACAAAAATAAGATATCATACTGAAATATAAAGCAGGCAGATTTAGACGAAATGGAAACGGTATAAAAAAAAACCTGAGTAGACAAGGTGGCACTGGTTTTCAAAATAGACGAATTGGCAGTAGTTGTTGTTGGTTGGTTAGTTGTTGTAGATCAATCGGAACTAAATCCTAGAAATTGTCCATGGTGGTACCCGGTTGACGACTTTGTGGTGCATATACAGACATATCTGTGCAGACTGTTTTGCCCGATGCTTACAATGTAATTGTTACTCTGAGTGTGATATTAAAGAATAGCAAAGGTACCAGTTCGGCAATTTTGCCAATGAGATTATTAGTTTAAGGGTACTAAAGGAAAGGTCTGTTGATTCATTCGTATTATTGAATTTAGTATTTGTTTTATACCAATTTGTTGTTTCTTTTGTGTAAGAACCTTTACGTTTAGCGTTTAAAGTTCTTTGAAAGAAATGACACTAATGGTAATAAGGTTATGGAAATTATCTATTTTCCGTAACACAAGGGCCATTTTTTCGACGATCATACATACTAAGAAATAAAAGCTCGAGAGCCAGATGCACTGGAAAACATAATCTGAAGAGGCATTTCTATCGGAATATTTACTTTTAACTTTACTTTGCAAGATGGCTTCAAAAAGAATACAAACGATCACAAACACTTTTACAATGCTCGAATATTGCGTTAAACAGTGAAATACTCATTTTGATATCACCACATAGGGTTACAGCTGAATTGTTATCATTTTGTCCTTGTAAGTTGTGCAAATGGTTGATGATGGTCAAACAAACAATCTTTTTGGTGTTGGGTTATAACATTGGCCACATCTCACGCTATATGTATCTCGAGTTGCTTTATATGCTCCGTAACAGCTAGGCTGTAGTGGTATATTTGAAAATGCGATAACTCAGCAGGACTTTAAAATGTTATGGGTAAAATTTTAACCATACATTGTAGACATGTGACACTTTACTAAAACATAAAAATTGTGCTCATGCAGAAAAGTTCATTTTTCAACATTTTCGTTTTTGTAAATGAGTCAATTTTCGTGGAATGGCTGTATTAGTGGACAGAAGTGAGTAATTGACCGAAGGTCAGCAAGGCCATTCTGTCAAGGGTGTTAGCTTATTGATTTAATATTGAAATTGTACAATTTGATAAATTACTGATATTAGACAATGGATTTATCATTGCTACGTAAAGTCTATTGAGATAACTAGGAGCATTTGCTACAACTCATATTATAAACATGGTATGTGTAAGAAACCACACGCTGTTCAAGTGGAGGTTTTTATAAACGTAAAGTATTTACAGCGCTCATTTGGATATGTCGATATATACTTCTTAATTATTTGGTTAGATAATACCATTAATTCAATAACATTCAGCAAAATTGATACTCATTAAAACCCTGTATAGAACTGAAGTGTAATGTTGACAGATGAATATCAAGTTTTAAATTGAAATAAATATGCCGTAATTGTTAAAATGTAGTGTTGAATTCAACTTGTTTATCTGTAAGTCTTGCTCTTGTCATGCCTTCCTCTGCTATGCTTCACGAGCTTATTCCAACCGTACAATACGTAAGTGTAATGTTGTTGGTGAAATGATTCATGAACCGAAGAGAAGTTCAATCTGACCTTGATACCTTCAAATACCTTTCTTTTGCGTTTCGTTTGGAACCATAGATAGACCTACAATGTTTTTATTCTCTGATTATTTTCAAACCTGCCTTTAACGGTTATATCATTCAAATGTTCATTGGCAATTTGTATTCACATAATTAATTCCGATTACTAGTGGGTACGGTACATATTCATATTTTCGCCATGTGAATGTTATGTGATAACAGTGACTGACACATTCGAATTCAAGCCCACTAGTTACAATGTATAATGACTGTGTCATAAATAATAGTAATCACTATTTAAAAAAATGACTCTTTTCAGACATCTTCTGTATGACTAACTGGTTATTTGTTAATTTCTTCAGTATTTCTTAATGTTTGTGTTTACCCTGATATGTTGATATAATTTCGAATTTCGCCTCAACATGTATATTTATTTATTCTTTTAAATGCTGTTTCTGTTACTGATATCATGTGATCTGTTTTGTTTGGTACGATCAATGTTGTGGGTCCCTGTTGCTATTACATAGTTTCGGTCTCGATTTATTCGTCTCAAAGTGCCTGTTTATATACAAACGGCAATAAACCACTATTATGTAGTAATTTGAGCTTATGCTCCAATTTGTCCCCAATATTAATAAATAAAGGGTGTATTGTAACAGAATCTAAGTTCTTGTTAAAATTTTGAGCCTCTAGATAGTGTGATTACTACGTATGAGGTTGACCACGTGACTGGCTGTTGTGTTCACTCCAATGATTCTCAGTTCGTGGATTGGCTCTATAGAATGGAAGACATTCCTCGAAACGAACAATTTCTTCTACAATATTTCAATAGTAGGAATTCCTACTATATTTCAATAGCTAATCCTATACTTGTTTTAAAAAACTTTTATTACACATTTTTGATATCCATTGATGGTGACGGGACCACATTTTTTTCTTCGACTTAGCAGAAATTTGAATGTATCATCGCTTTTCAACAAAAACAAACTGCAGTTACAAGGTTTTTGTTGAAAAGCAGCGATATTCGACGTGGACCTAGCGAGAATCTATTTAAATATACAGCACCATTCATAACTTGGTAATCTTTTAATCTTGATATAGATCTCTTGATGTAAGTAAGCCTTCAAATCTAATAAAGACATTTTGTTGTCTCTAAACTGAATTCAAACGCCTGACAAGGTCAGATAAACGTCCGACAAGGGCCAGGATACCCCCGTTAGGCAAGACTAAAAAGGCAGTCTTTGCCTGAAAATATCGCCTTTAGTTGTACCGGATATGTGCTTAAGCACATCGATAATCTTTTAATTTACAAATATATAGAATTCTTATGATTATTGATGATTTTGTTACATAATTTTAGCATTGACTTTCTCCATGTATAGATCGACCAAATCCAAAATCAAGTGGATTTTTGCATAAAACCTTCAACTTCATAGAGAGAATAGAGAGATAAAGATGAAATAAAAAATATACGAAGGAATTCTTACCCGAGAAAATAACAGAAAAGGACTGAAAAGCCAAGTTGAGAAACAGTATCTTCGCTCCCATCTTACATCCCTATCAAAACTAGCATTGATAAAAATTGTACCAGATTTCACAAACTGTGCTGTGACACAAAATAAAGGGACACAATTGACCTTTTCCATATCAAAAACAGGCCCCGGTTTCTCGAAAAAACTTAAGTATAAACTCATGAGTTCATGCTCAACTTGAAGGGAATACTGGGCATTCGATTGAAGTTCGCGTGGATCTCGTGCGATTTGAGCACGGTGCTCAGATTTGAGCATGAGAACGTACATAAGTTTTTTCGAGAAACCGGGGCATAATTTTAAGAGGTATGTAACCATAATAGAAGAGATTATGGCTAACATTGATTCAAAAGAAAAAAATATCAGCATTTTGTACAACAATGTTTTACGTAAGAAAAGACACGTTTGATATTTGTATATAAAAATAAAGTTGAAACACGTTGTGTCGAAGTTGTAGGGATCGGCCTATTATGTCGAGATATCCGTTGTTCGAACCATCCGCTTTTGCTAAGTTCCGACTGAAACGGTATGTAACCATTTGTTTTGCTTATGGGTATGTTCAAAAATAATGAAGCAAGTTTTTTATTTTTTTGGTGAATTTCAGATGCTAGAATAGGAAAAAATCTTTATGAGCACTTTGAAAGAAAATGGTTAAAGTTTGATAAATTACTAGGGCCGTGATGATAAGTGCAAATATAAATTCACAACAAAGGATTTGCTTTAAACTTTTAGTTAAAATTTGTGAAAAAAATGACAGTATTTGGTACCTTATTGGAACCATATAAATCATCCAATCAGTGTTTTTTCATTATTTCAAATAATAATAGGTACATGTAATATTCAAAGTTTGCAATGCCAAAAAACATTGCTTAGCTATAAAAAAAATTGAAAAATTGAGATTTTTAACTTTTTTTACCTACTTTTTTCCAATGTGCACCTCTAAAAGTTTTGTTTATGTTTGTTTGGAGTGGAGAAGGATTAAAAAACTCAATGTTTACTAGACTTTGTGATATTCCTAAAAGAAAGACCAAGTTTCGTCAGTGTATGTCAAAAATTGCTTAAGATATTGCTTGTTAAAAATGGGTCATAAGATGGAGATATTCCGTACACTTGGGACAATTGGTCAAGATAAGAACAATGCATCAAAAATTACACATATATACAAGCAACTATAACACACAAAATTAATACTATTTATACTTGGCATTAAAGAGCCATGTTCCCATTTTCAAATTATGGAACTAGCAGTTGTAATAGGAAATCGTATAATAAATAACAAGTCATCATGTTTTTTTGAAATTTCAGAAATGTATTCATCCTTCACTAAAGCTTCCAACAGCAAATAAGTGTAAATTTGAAAGTTAATTCACTCATCTTTATCCTTACTATGCTAAAACATTTAAAAATAAGGAAATCTTTAATTATTTTTTCAAGAATAATAAACCTTGTTTGTACACTTGGGACATTTATGTATGGAAATGCATAAAACACCTAATTTAAAAATAAACATATTATCCTGTTTGTGATTTAAGAATATCTCTCAAAATAATATTGATATACTCACATATACATGGAATAGTGCTTTTTGATTCACCTTTGAAACATCAGGATGTTTGAATCATATCACAAGAAAATTGACAAAAACAAAGGCACAGATCATCCATGAAATAATTGCCTGACTGACAAATGAGCACCTTTGCTTAAAATTTGCTACTTACTAAATAGCACTAACTGTACTATCCCTGTTTTCTTATTTTTCTGACCCTTCTAAACTTCATCCCTTGCTGTGCAGCCTGGATTGTTTCCAGTGTGGTGGGAATCCCAGACTACAGGTTCTCTATCAAATATCACTTGACCAAGACTTTATTTCACATTTTTCTCACAACCCCCTATTTCTTTTGACATCACCTAAAACTCTTTTGTCCCTTAATAAGATATTCAATCAGCATCCATCAATAGATTTGAGTATATTATTTAACAAGAACTTGCATACAGTTCTAATAGTTAATACAAAGCCACAATTCTATGTACGCTTAGCAAAAGGTGTATTGACCAAATACATGTCTTTATTCACAACTAATGAGCTGCATCTCTGAATTGATTCCTCTGAGCTTGATTCTTTTCCCTGGAAAAGTTCTCATTGTTTGACAATCACAACAGTGACTGTCATGGACTTACAGTCATTATAATGTTTGTCAAATTGAACTTGGAAGGCTAGGTTAACTTGTTAAGACACCTTTGGAGTGTAGAATGGTACATATATCTTTCATATATTGCTCTAAAACATAGATTGTTTTCATTACTAGTTAGAACTGCTCATGTCAGACTATAATCTTACAAGTACCCACAATCTGCTAAAACAAAATATTGTTATCATTTTATGACTGAAAATTTCATTTTTGCAACTAAATAAATTCCACTTATACTTACATAGGTATGTTTTTTTTAATGTGAATAGGGTTCGAAAACATCTACATATTTTATTCTAAACAAAGATTGTGGTTCTATAGAACCAAACTGTTATAGCAGCTCTTAAATGTAAAAATGTTCTTAAATAATGAAAATATCAATTGTTTTCACAGAAATATGCAATTTTTGGAGCTAAAAAGAAATTGCATGGACAAGCTTTTGTAATGATAACAAATTCGGATTTTTTTGTCCCAAGTGTACAACAGTTAATAACCTTTATCAGTATAATATAAATGAAAAATAAGTATATATTCTGTTAAAAAGTTGATATAATTTGAGGAAGAGAATGTTGTTTTCTTTAGTGGACACATTCTTCAGTAAAATATTGTTAATTAAAGATACTTCTGGTTTATTTTATCTCTTACCTGAAATATCAGTACAAGATGTTTCAGCAATACAAATTACCAAGCAGCCAGAAAATGACAAATTCACTGTTTGATGTGTAATTTTGATCATTTCAGTAAATTTGTTAAAAAATGTGTGCCTGAAGCTAATGTATTAAGAAACTAGAAGCTGTCCAACAAATGCTACAAAATTTCGTACTCTTGGGACAACACAAGATATCATCTTAGATGAAAAGTACAGGCCACTATGGTACCAGGATTTATTACAACTTGTTCTGAGTGACCATATTGTGAATTTAAAAACGTAAAACTTTAAATAAATCATTCCTTGAAAAAAACATCTGAAATTTAAAGCAAAATGTACACTTGGGACAAATTCAGGGTGCATTAGGTATATAACTTATATTTATTGACTGTTACAGATTATTACACCAAAACTTGGAAAACCTTGAAGAATAAACATGTGTCTGCTGAAAAGTGCAAGCTGTTTGTATAAATTTTCATTCACATTGTATTACTGCATCTTTATTTGTGAACAATGCCAAAATTTATGGCATGAAAATGACAAACACCTCAATGCTTTGAACTGGTATAACAAGAAAACAAAATGTAGACAAACTTTGAAATTCCATTTTTCTGAACCTTAATATATCTGCCTACTTGATAAACAATGATAATTTAGTGAGATCCTTCACTTTAAAGTATAGTGAAGGGTTGAAGTTAAGGCTGAAGTTAAAATGTCACGAAAAAACAGTACACTTGGGACATTTTTAGGGTGTTTTTTCGGAATATCTTTTTACCTAAGTGAGATATCACAACGAAACTTTGCACTCAAGTTTGCCCCATGTAAACACATCTTTTGGACCTAAAAGCAATTCTATCAAACCTTATGCTAAAGAAATATATGGATGTTTTACTTTTGCTTCATTATTTTTGAACATACCCTTATTCAATACATGTACGTTAAAAATTGAAATATACATGTACATGTAGAAAAAGAGACAAATTACTCGAAACGAGCAATTATTATTCTTCTTCTACTATGCTTCAATGGCTAGTTTTGTTTCAAAGACTTTTTTGTGTAACATGTGTTACATTGTATATCCAATTATGAGGCGTTATAGCATTTTCACCCAGAATTCAGATTATTGCATCAACTGAACATGCAATTTGAGTTAATGGAAGTCGACATAACTTTAACCCGTTACCAGACTGCAATATTTTAGAAATGTCCAATTTCAAAGGTAGATCTATTGCAGGCGACGACTTCAAGTCAACGAAACAAGCAATTTCGTCATTTTCCACAATGTTTTTCAAAGCCTTTGTTTTGTGGGGAGTTCAAAAGCGTCAATCGTAGTAATGGGTTAAAATAATTATTTACAACAAAATTTATGTCCCCATGTACATGTCATTTTCAAACTGATCATTTTTAATAAAATCAAATGCATAGAAAGCCTCTTTGGCACAAACCGGTGAAATTATCAGTTATGGATAACATATTAGCAATCCCTGTATGTTAACCCTTTATCTTAAAACTTATGATAATTTTAGGTGATCCGAAACAAGAAGCCTTTCAAAAATGCTGGGTTTGTGATTATCGAAGTGATGCTGGTCTTCAGACTTTGTTAAAACGTCATTTTATCTTTAAATCTGTAAGCTATTGTAAGTTACACGAAGAGTTTTGCATTCCTATTTATCAGAAACTGGATATGTCGATGTTTTTTAGCTCTTAGGGTGGTCCAAATATAATGCTGCTTCAGAATACAAAGTAGATGATGATAAAGATGGGATTTGTCGACAAAATTGCACAGAAAATATCGATGCAAAAGGAGAACACGCTGATCATCAGCATTTTTGTTTACCCCAATCGTTTCCCAAGCTTTTCCTATTATGGAACCAGGTCATGTTTGGGAAAGGTTGACTGCAACAAGACATTCTATATATTCAAAATTAACTTTCACTTATGTAAAACGTTTTTCTGGTCGGAAATGTTGTCGTCAAGGAAAAGATCGAACCAACTATCA
The DNA here is from genome assembly GCA_963680895.1 of Fragum sueziense. NCBI lineage: Eukaryota > Metazoa > Mollusca > Bivalvia > Cardiida > Cardiidae > Fragum > Fragum sueziense. Next base: position 9,995,088 of record OY804596.1, read on the forward strand.
GTAACTTCCTTGTTAAAATGATAAATCAATCATATAATATTATAATCCTTTCCCAAAGTAAATATGGTCTTAACGTAACGCCCGATTGGAAATTAATTGACACAAAAGAAGAAAATATAAGTAAGAAAAGAAAACCGAAATAAAACGAAACAACATTCACTCACTTTGTCCTCATATTTCAGTGCTATATAATAACATACCACATGTCTTCGTAAAAATCCATTAAGTTGTCAGTAGCAACTCTAAAAAAGGGACATTAGTCCATATCTTAGCTAATCTGTTTTGTAATCAAACCTATGTCGCCACGGCGGGGATTTACGTGATACAACAAATTCAGAAATTCCTCAAACCTTATTTGAATTCAGTTCGAAGCAGAGAAAGTGAATTTTGCTGGAGTGTTGTATATGAATTGTGCAACTTTTAAGAATGGCTAATAAAAAGTTGCTATTGACAGCCAATGACCTTTATCATCGGCTAGTTATAAAGGACCTCTCACATGTATAGTAGCAAATCATTTAGCAAATATCTGGCGTATTTGCGTCTTCTCTTTCTCCAACCATTTTCAAATCGGTCACGTATAAACAGAATTATATTTAGTCTTTTAAAGCGAGCGAATCTTCAATGGAGGACGGTAAGCACCATCGCTGCTTTTCAACACAAACCTCGCAACTGCAGCTTGAAATAAGCTACATTTACCAGGTTTTTGTTGAAAAGTGATGATATGCTATGCATCATCTCCAGTCGGTAGTCTGTCAGTCTTCATTTGAAGTTTGAAAAAGAACAGTCGCAAAGCGGACACATACCCTCTACTAGCGCCTTATCCCCGAAAATTATAGGTCAAATGATCATCAAGTTAGAACACGGAAACAGATTACAAACAAGAGGACCATGATGGTCCTATATCGCTCACCTGAACCAAAATGATATTAGGCAAAGTTTTGTTCAATTCAATTAATATTTTTAAAAGACTTTAAGACTGAAAACAAACTTTTGGTCAATAACATTGAGTCAAGTTTTGTTTTGATTAATCATTATCTGTTGTTGTCCGAGTAAAATTTGAACCTGGCAGATCTTCCGAGACCTTATGATCTCCAACATTATGTCCAAGTTTTTCTTGATTGATAAAAAAAATAGTAGCTTCTAGAGTAAAAGCAAGGTCAAAAACAGTTGAAAACAGGAATTTTGTAAAATTAAAAGGCACATAACTCTCAACTTTCTGATCCCATCAGGCTAAATATCAAACTAATACGAGTTCTAACAGTCTTCAACATTGTGTTCAAGTTTTGTCTTGATTGGTCAATAATTGTAGATTCTAGAGTGTAAACAAAGTCGAAAACATTCGAAAATTGCAATTTTGTAAAATTCATGGGCACATAACTCTCGTCTTTCTGTCCAGATCAGACTGAAAAATAAACTCATCCAAGATTATATGGCCCCCAACACTGTGTCCAAGTTTTATCTTGATTGGCCAATAATTGTAGATTCTAGAGTGTAAACAAGGTCGAAAACAGTCAAAAACGGCAATTTTGTTAGATTCAAGGTCAGATAACTTAGGGCTCTCTGGTCTGATCAGACCAAAATTCAGACTTATCCATGATCTTATGGTCACCAACATTTTGTCAAACTTTTGTATTGATTGGTCAATATTTGGAGATGCTAGAGTGTAAACAATGTCAAAAGTAGCTATTTTTTACATTCAAGGGCAGATAACTCCGGACTTTTCACTCCGATCTGAGCCAAAATCAAACTCAACCAAGATCTTATGGTCACTAACATTGTGTATAAGTTTTGTCTTGATTGGTCAATAATTGTAGATGCTATAGTGTAAACAAAGTCGAAAGCAGTGAAAAACAGCGATTTTGTCAAATTCAAGGGCAGATAACTCAAGACTTTCTGGTCTGATCACAACCAAAATCATACTCATCCGAGATTTCATGGTCCCAAACATTTTGTCCAACTTTTGTATTAATTGGTTAATATTTGTAGATGCTAGAGTGCTAACAAAGTCAAAACTAGCTATTTTTCGCATTCAAGGGCAGATAACTCCGAACTTTCTGGTCCGATCTGACCAAAAATCGAACTCATCCGAGAACTTATGGTCAAACATATTTTGACCAAGTTTGGTCAAGATTGGCTTATATTTGTGGATGCTAGTGTTAACACTAAATTGTTGACAGACGGACGGACAGACGGACGGACGGACACAAAGCAACCACAATAGCTCACATTGAGCACTTCGTGCTCAGGTGAGCTAAAAAGCACAACTGTGACGTTGACCTTTGACTTACGTGGCCCAAAATCAACAGGGTACCTCCATAAGTCAAGGGTAACTACTGTGTGTATAGTTGCATGAGCATAGGTCAAACGTATGGTGTACCGATAGGGTCGAAAGTATACAACGTAAAATAATATACGTCCATACAAACGTTTCTCGACTAATGGCATGGAAACGAAAAAGTCTCGGACATACCAAATATAATCCCCTCTAATTCGTAGGTGGGGGATTCAAATAGAATAGAGAAGTTCAACTGGTGGACGAACAAACCAACAAGCTAACGTCTATAATAACTCATTAGCAGACGAAAACATTCTAGAATGATCTTAATTCAAAGATGTTGCACACGACACTTTCAAGTAAATGAAATTCTACTTTTTTTTATTTTTCAGATAATTACATCGTTTATAACAAAGTTTTACATGATACATTTAGTAGTATACAAACTAAACAAAAGGGAGTAGCCATACATACATTTTTTTTCATTTGATTACAGTTGACTATATCATTTATACTCTATCTTTATGTTTATTCATCAAAGTGTCATTGGTCGCTAAAACCATATACAAGCATTTTGGGGGTAATAGAGATAACGAAAGATAAAAGTCGAAACTCAAACCTTTTGTTTTCATTTTCTCCATGCTTTCTTTTGATTGTGTGTTTTAGGGAAGTTTCTTGTATTCGAAAAACTGCAATATATCGTCAACTGTAAAATCGTATAATCATTAAACAGATCATGTATTTGTAATAATTTGAAAAATAAAGTTTTACATGATATGAAGGAACAGAAAGAGAAAATCTTAATTCCACCGGCAATGGTGGTAAAAGATACCCTTTAAAGAAAGTGAAAATAAACACAAATATCCAAAGCATGCTATAGTTTTGTATATTCTATTGGCTTATTATTGATCTTGTACCAATCTTTCAACAATTGCCCAATTTTCTTTTTTATTTTGATTTTTCTTTGTTTGCGTGATAATTTCAAGGGTTAGTTTAAGATGTCTTATGAAGCCGTTTCGAGTGGGTACTATCTTTTTTAATTTGTTATTGTAAATATAACGTTTAAATTCTAAACATAAAATATCTAATTGAGGTTTGTCATCAAAACCAAGCAACACATCTGTACTCCTTAGTTGATCAAAATGGTTCATTTCATTTAGTTTTTGATCTATAAATTGAATTATTGGTTTGATTCTGTTACATTCGAAAAATAAATGTAAAAGGTTTTCTTCATTTGTGTGACAAAAAGTGCATGTTTTATCGTCGGTGATATTCATTTTTTGTAAAAGCGAATTTGTTGGAAATATCCTATGAACGATTCGGGTCTGTAGCCATTGAATAAATGAATCATCAGTTAATTTGAAAACATTTGAGTAAACCTTTTTCCAGTCTTTATTTAGATTGTTGAATTCTAATAACCACTTATTTTGGCTTGTTGGAATATTTTCATTATAAATCAATGTTGAGTAAGTGTGCTTATTTACGTTTGGTTTAGTAATAATTGGAAATATATAGCTATTCATAGAAGGATTATGACATTGATTCAAGGATGCAAAATCAATAGGTATATGTAGCTTTTGTAAAAATGATTTAATCGCATTTCGGATGATGTAATACTCAAGAAAGTTTAATTTACCATGAACTAAATTCCTGAAGTAATCAAATGATTTAAAATCTCCATTTTCCGTAAATACATCTTTAATCAGGAATTCTACTTTTTTGACTTTTTGTGTAGGAAACATTAAAGAGGAATGAAGAAATTGCTTGTTACACATTGTTTTCCAAAGCATTTTTCTTAGAGGACGTCAAAAAGCGTCAATGTGTGGGAATAGTGAATAGGATAACCACCAAATACAATTTTGGGCCGAGGTACAATTAAAGATATAGATGACAGAGATTTTTACAAGCTTTAAGCATTGAGGGAAGAGGAGACAATGCTAGTTATCGACACTCTTTCCCTTGCTCTCAATGGTCTCTGAAACTGTCTTTCTGTAGGGATGTCGCAAGCAGGTCTTTTATCTGAAAGGGCTTAAACAGCTGCATTGAATATCAGTTTTCAGCCTGTTTCTGCTTGCTATGGTCGATAGTTTTCATTATTTAACCATTTCTCAAACGACAAAAAGCAACAGTGACCCAATTCAAAAGCTGCTGCCGACGACAAAACGAATGTTGATAAAAGATGGGAGTTGTTCAGCATTTTCCTCTTTTGCCTCACTGTTTTCCCAAATCTTTACAAGAAGGGGCGTCAAAGCCCGATCTTATTTATGACTAATGAGGAAGTGAACATAATTTTATAAGCATGACAAGTCTTGATTTGCTGTATATGTTTTATTTTCTTATATTTTTGTACAGAACTAACCATATAGAAACAAAATCTTTCAACTTTTATCAAAAATGTCCTTCTAAAGAAAAGGAATGTACATGTGTGTATGTGTATAAAAACTCGGAAACAGGAGACAAAAAATGTAAAGGATATAGCCTACATAAATCTTTCTCAAATGACAACATTTGACAACTGTTCAATTTCGAGTATATTACTAATGACAGTTTGGAGGTAGTAAAGGCCAAGGGTGGTATTCACCAGCCAGTCTTAGTCCACGAATACCTTTCAAATCACATAACAATTCATCCGATTGGCCGAGACAAACGTCTCGTCCAATCGGATGACTTGTTATGCAATTTTACTTTAGATAATTGCTTGAGAAATGTTGGTGAATACGGTCCTATTTAGTGGATGGCTCACGGCCACTGTCCAACTGTCTTCTCGTGAACAAATTGTCCTCGAGGCTCTTTACAGTTAGGAGGTAGTAAAGCCAAATACAGGGGAGTTTCAGCACCTACAAAAATAAAACAAAACCTGTCAAACGATCACCATAAAGTGTTTTACACTTTCCCAAAAAGCAAAATATATTTTAGCAGGTCTAATTTAACCCTTTCCCAAACAAGACCTTGTTTTGACGTACCTAATAGAAAAGGCTTGGGAAAACATGGAGACAAAAGAAGAAACTGCTGATGACCAGCAGTTTCTCCTTTTGTCTCAATATTGTTTGTGCCATATTTAACACAAATCCTATCTTTCATAACATCTATTTTGTCATTTGTGGCAGTTTTTCAAGTGGATCACCTTAAAATGTTGTTGTTTGGAAAAGGGATAAACAATTTGAGAGCTACTGCAGATGACAAATTGGATGTTACTTAAGGTAAAATTGGTGATAGTTAGGCAGATATATCCAAAATCTGGGGCAAATCGTTCACTTTTTCAGGAAAGCACCAAATTTGGCACACATGTAGTATAGACCCATACAAATGATTTCCTAGGTAGATCCCAAAATCTGACCTCCCTGATGGCCGCCATATTGAATTCCAATATGGCCGCCAATTCTGACTTGTTAACAGCAATATCTCCCTTATTATGGCAGATATTGACTTACTTTTTGCGTCTACACCTATATTTGAAGTACCAGCGGATCAAATGATTTCATTCATATATGCATATGGAATGGCCATCTAGGATTTCAAAGATGGCCGCCACTAATTAATGTTTTTGTTAACATCTGATGAAAATCTTTATCAATACAAACAAACTTTTAGGGTTAACACCAACACTTTGAACAGCTGTTGTCTCAATGATATCCTTCTCAAATTGGTTCGAGTTGGCCATTTTGAATTTCAAGATGGGCGCCATTATGTCGATGAGTTCTTCTCGTTCTTTCACAATACACGTGACTTATCAATGGAGCATAAAGTCATTTAATCGTCCGAGTTATGATTTTAAGTGCAAAAAGTAAAGGGGATGTTTCCAAATTTGTAACCTTGAAGTAAAAAACATTTTTTTTTTCTGAAATAAATAAGTTTTGTCTGCCTGCTATGTTCCAAGATACATTGTATAGATAGATAAATACACATAAATAGCAATCTTTTGAATATACAAAAAGTTACGTTATCTTTAAGACTATAAACAGAGCTTTTTTATATTCATTATACACCCGTATCAAAAGATCGGGGCATATTGCTTTAATTGTGTCTATTTGTCTGCCGTCTGTCCGTCCGTCCGTCCGTCTGTCTGTCTGCAAACTTAACATTTGTCTTTTCTCGGAAAGTATTGGACGTACAGAGCTCAAATTTGGTATGTAACCTTGTTTCAATGATATCTATCTGTTGTGTGCAATACGACCCTCATCAGGGTCATTTGTTAACCCTCATCAACCATTTACACTAAAAATTAACATTTTGTAAGAATTGCCCTTTCGGGGACATTTGTGTTTCACAAACACATCTTGTTTTGATATTGAAATTGTTATATCAAAGAATATCTTGTTCTTTTCTTAAACAGAGTACATGTTGCCATAGTGAGATAACTGAGTGACGATGTTAAGTGTACATTTTTGGAAAAAAATCGTGGCATATTAGATCTAACAATATTGTTGCTTTTCAAAGATGGCTACCACAAGAGAAAGTAATACATTATTATATGAACAACGGGTTCATATAGGGCTAAACATCCTAATAGATCGTTTCACTTTTGGAATATGAAGCAGAAGATGGAAACCATTTTAAAAGAAATGACAAATCAGATTTGTCGATGATTTATATCATGTTTCGTGATTATGATATTGTACCATGACCAAAATTAATAAGAGATAACTGGCAAATAAAACTTAAATATTCCTTCAAATTTAGTTATTCCTTCTTTTCGTCCCCTTTTTAGCGTGAATACTCGTAGAAAAGGGGATTAAAATATTCCAGACATCCAGGTGTCAACGTTGTCGTAATGCTTTGGTTAAGTTTTTATGTGCAACTGTCATATCTGATTCTATAAAAGCTATTGCGCTGAAACTTTGCAGACGCTTCTGTGATTATAATATGAGACTCTAAGCAAGAATCTGTTTATCTGAAAATTGATTTCCTGAAAATTTACCCTCTTCGGACATAATTATACATTCTTGGTAAAGTTTTTGCGTGAAATCGCATATATCTGTAATGACTTTATTTCTGCTTGAGCTATTGCCTTCAAACTTTGCATGTGCTTCTGTGATTGCTAGCAATGGAAGGAGATGTTATTGGTAGTGTTGTTGAAGACTGGGCCAGTACAATATTGCATGTTGGTTGTGAAATTTCTGTCTGTATGATTACATGTGCCGTTGAAACAACAACACATGATGTTTTCTCTATTCAGCTCACGACTGCTCTTGATTAAAGTAAAACCATAAATTGTGGTTTGTAAATAAATAATTGTGCAAGATATATTATTTGTGCAATTCCTGGTCCTACTCATTGATATTCTATGACAAGATTCCAATGCACATATTTATGAAAGAAGCATTTAATTCCAAATAAGATGTAATTTAAAAAAAAAGCATTTACAACCGGCAGTTAAAAACCACAAGAAAATTCTAGAAATGTGAAAGAATGTGAAATAACATACAGTTATATTCAGCCTGATTCCATGTACATGTACATTGTTGTTGCTCTTCCGTATTCTTCCATCTATTTTGTCACTGAATATGGTGCTAGACCAGGTATCTTCTGTGCGCATACTTGACGGATACATGCGTTATTTTTTGCAAGCCTATATCGTGTGTAAGTTATCACTATGCGCTCAAATGTTGTCCTGCATTCATTTCATAAATGAAGCAGCAATACTTGTCAGCAGATTTCATTCTGGTTCTTGTCTTCTAGGTTTAATCTCACACATAAGGTCCGAGTTTCAATTCAGTTATAAATCTTTTTATTCGTTTCTTTCATTCTTCCGACATGACAGCCCCTAAAGATTTTGGTGGAGGCAACTACTTGCCCCCAATTTTGTCTGCCCAGACAATACATGTATAATATCAATCAGCAAATCATTCGCTTAAAGAGGTACATGAGACCAAAATCATTCTACCAGTATCAGAATATCTACTATTTTCAAAGACAATCACAAACAATTGTTTCGCTGAATGTTATCTTATAAGCAAGTTATTGGCCAAAATCTGATTATCTTACCTGTGGGAGATTTGCAAATAGTAGATAAAGCCAGTGTGACATCACAAGTGTGAGATGCTTACTGAAATCCTTTGTATCTACATTGGTTAATGGACTATTTTGTGGATTTTTTGTCATATATAAACGTTTATAATTAACCAACTTGTTAATAAAGGTTCTGTCTGAGTCTTTTAAAATAACTAAATGTATCTATCATAGATATATTACATACAGACTAAATGGATCATCATCAATCCTCAATAATAAACAAATTTGATAGCTAAAATTTCTTTGAATGGTATAGAACATGCCCTTTTGTCAGGTCAGAAATAATAACCTATATGCAAACAAGCAGTTTAAACCAGTTACTGTGTTATTTGCTTTTCAAAAGTCCAATGTCATAGTAATAAATTGAACATTATTTTGATTTGGCTGTTTTAAATCGGTAAGGTCAGAGCTAAGAGCAAAAAGATAATGAAATTAATGAAGATTTGTTACCAGAATCACACAATTAATAATTCCCGTTGTGACAAGTTTCTGACGTTCTGGTGTTTCAGATGCAGTTCAAAAATCTTCTCCTTTGGGAAAGGAAATATTTTTCAGCAACTAATATATTTATAAGTATGTCATTTGAAAAAAGAAAGAGTCAATCAACCCTTTCCCAAACGACACAATTTTAGAGTAATCCACTTCAAAAACTATCACAAATGACAGAATGGATGTTATCACTGGTGGTGAACTACAACAATTTCCGCTACAACAAGATATAGATATTTTGCGTTTAAATGTGAGTTTATAGATTTTTGTCTAATGACATGAACTTGTTCTAAAAACAGACCGGGTAATATTTCCCGTTTTGTATTGACAAACTGTCGATTTTGTTATAAAATATCGTAACTACGGCTTCGATAAAGCCGTAGTTACGATGTTTTATAACAACACCGACGGAATACATTGATCGCGAAAAAACGTCCCTCGCTTTGAACGAGTTCCCACCAGTGGTTTTTAAAGATAGGATTTGTGTAAAATATGATACAGAAACTATTGAGACAAAATGAGAAACTGCTGGTTATCAGCAGTTTCTTCTTTTGTTTCAATATTTTCCCGAGCCTTTTCTATCGTCAAAACCAGGTCTTGTTTGGGAAAGGGTTAAGGAATATTACGCTTGTATATGAATTTAAATACGGCAAATGTAGCTCGACAAAACGAATATTCAATAAACATACATTCTACTATGCAATACAATGATTTTATTTTCTTTTTACAAAACAATGCTGCAATACGGATCATGAATATAATTGAAATATATATTCTACTTTACTTCTTTATCATTTTCTTCAATGCAGAAAGTTAGGGAATAAATAAAGAAAGTATATAATATTCTAAAGGATTGGTGCGAGGAAATTCAAATTGTATAGGGAATTGTAATCAATAATCATTAATTTTTCTCAAACTGTACAAAAATAAGGTGCAGAAAAGACTTGGAGTGAAGCAGTTACAAAGCAAAATTTAATGTTTTAAAGAAACTATATGCATCGATAGATTACTGCAGAACTATTCTTATCACAATCATATAGAATTATATTCAATGTATTACCTGTGTCTGATTTCTGAATAAAGAATTATAATTTTAAGGCTTACATATCTGCTGGAAAAACAGGGTGGAACGGTTTTGGCAATGTTTTACAAAACATCTATCTAAATGCATTATTTTGACATTTCTACTGAAATAGTACTTGAGCATCTAGTGTTGAGCCTAAACATTCTATTGTTTCCCATTCAAAGCATAAAAACCTTATGAATGTCTACTTATTTTCTGTACAAACAGATTGACTGCAATCTATGTTTGCACATTTATGACGTCACAGGCACAAGGTCTTATTTACAGGATGTTGGCAAATCCCTAATTACATAGATTTATACAGGTAAATATTGGCTACTTTAGCAGCTTATATCTCTTAAAGTAAGACGTGTATTAGAATGGGACTTTTTTCATTGCATTTGAATCGTTGATGACTTTTGAATAAGGTGGGTGATAAAAAGCGTTCATGCTCCTCTTTAAGGTGTGAGAGACTTTACTTAGTATCACCTATACGTAACATTTAGGCAGACATTGACTGATTATATGCATCAGTTGTAATTTTAGAAATAAAGATAAATTGTAAATGATAGGCATTTTGAATAAGAAGGTGGCGATCCAATATGTATGTACAAGTGGTGTACAAGTGACTTCAATAGACCCAATGTCCTCTCAAACATTGAGGGTTGACGCATAAGTCATTTACTACATCTCTTGCTGAGGTCATCTCTGTGTAGAACAGAAATCAGCCATTTGTTTATCAACATTCTTGGTTGAATATTTCTTTTTAAAGATTGCATAACCATATCGAATTCACAGTACGGCAATAAAATACAACAGAGAAGTCCTTTGTTAAACAAATGTATCCCTTTCATCGGCGGCCATTTATCATGAATTACAAACATGTATTCAGCAATTATAAAAATGGGACATTTATAATTACTAGTAAATCTCAATTATAAATTTAAATAAATTTCAACTCTCGGTAACACATTTGAAGTAAACATTTACCCATTTGAAGGATTATTATTCATTAAATGGCATCCATTTCAGAACATGGCAGCCAGGAGGAACTTCTGGTGGTTATCACCTAATATCTCAAAATGTTCATATTAATTAAGCAATGTTTTCTCTAATTTTATGCTTAAAACAAAATCTGTACCATGTTATGTCTTATTTGCTCCACTTATAACTATGTGAACTATATTTTGCGGTAAAAAGATGAAAATGAATGAAATACTGTTCAACTTACGGGCGGCCATCTTGAAATTGAAATTGCCCACTCAAAATCTTTTGAAAATGGTTTAATTGAAACAAAGCTCGTAAAAGTGATTGAAAGTCATTGAAAGATCATTTGTATCAGTTATAATTCGAAAGATATTAACAGAACAGAAATTAGTGGCGGCCATTCTTTGAAATCCAAGATGGCCATTCCAAACGCATACATGCATGAATTCCTTTGATCCGCTGGTACTTCAAATATAGGTGTAGACGCAAAAAGTAAGTCAATATCTGCCATAATAAGGGAGATATTGCTGATTACAAGTCAAAATTGGCAGCCATATTGGAATTCAAAATGGCGGCCGTTAGGAGGGTCAGATTTTGGGATCTACCTAGGAAATCATTTGTATGGGTCTATACTACATGTGTGCCAAATTTGGTGCTTTCCTGAAAAAGTGAACGATCATATGCCATATCTGCCTAACTATGAATAATATAGCACAGAAAACAATAAGACGAAAGGAGAAAGTTCTGATCATCAGCATTTTCTTCTTTGCCTTAATGTTTCCCCAAGCATAGTGTCTCAAGGAGATCAACCAAGTTTTGTTTAGGAGAGGATTGAGCCTTTTACAAACACAGATTTTATTGTTTTAGGAAAGGTTTGAAAAAACATTGACACAAAAGTACATGCTGATAATCAACATTTTCTCATTCTGCCTAAATATTTTCTGTACATGCACTACCAGCTGCTATAGGTGACAAAATCAACATCAACCTTTTTAAAAAATGATAACATTTCAACAACTCCAACAGCAAAAGAAGAAAAATGCTGGTTTTCTATCTTTTTTCCAGTAATTTCTGGGACTGTAAAACAAGGTTTTCTTTTGACAAGTTAAAATTAATTCTCTATCACATTCTGCATTGAACAAGAGCAAGAGATGAGATGGGTAAAGACATTCTAAATGCTATTACATATCAAAACCCTATTTTGTTGGTTCTCATTTGAATTGTCTCGAAGAGACAATACCAAAGAGGATCCACAACATAGGCCTTGATAAACAAGAGTTGTTCGTAGACAATGTAGCTTGCCTATCAGAGCTTGTCACAAAAACAGTTTTCAGCTCAAGTGGTAAAAAATCAAAGTCCTAAATGAAAGGTCTTGGCAGGAGGTATCTATGTGTGAAACATCATGGCTTTATCTCTAATAGTACCTTAGATATAGGCAAGGTTAAAGTTTTTTAAAAGTTAGGTCAAACTCCAAGGTCAAGGTCAGGGGTCATGGTCCCAAATGAAAGGTCTTGGCCAGAAGTATCAATGTGTGGAATATCAAGGTTGTATCTGTAATAGTGCCTGAGATATAGACCAGGTTAAAGTTTTTCAAGTGAAGACGCGACAGAACATGCCGCGATGTGACGCCAACACTACTGCTGTGACATTAGCTCTTTAGACAGAAAGTCCTGTCTTGCTAAAGATAAATGAAATACATGTATCATAGTTTGAAAAGCCATGACTAGTCTCATTTAGATCTGTTGCATGGGACTCACCTTGATCAATAGTCTTGGTTCCCTTATGACTACTCATATCTGTATCAACATATCCTGGACAACACTGGAAAATAAATCATAAATGGATTTATTGATTCATTGATTGTTTGCTTGATTAGCTGTATGGGGTTTGACCCTTTCCCAAAAAGACATGGTTTCCACGTCTTTAATAGATGAGGATTGGGAAAGCATTAAGACAACAGAAGAAAGTGCTTTAATCAGCACTTTCTCCTTCTGCCTCAATATTTTCTGAGCTATATTATACACAAATCCAACCTTGATTAACATCCATTTTGTCGTATGCAGCAGCCTTGAAATTGGATCATCCTAAAATTTCGCTGTTTGGGAAAGGGTTATTAACATATTTTAAAATCGTCATTGTGTTATAATGGGTTCATGCCACCTGTACCTGCATTTGGTCATATCACAGTAACAGGAGCACCTAACCATGAATTCCTGACAATGCTCGTTCCAGTATTACTACAATATCAAACCCGAGCCTCCAGTTGGTCTCTCACATATAAATGATTTGCAGCCATTGATGAGAGAAAGATGAAAATCACAAATCAACAATTAGAACAGTCAGAATTGTTGCCTTTTGTCCAAATTAGGATATGGTTTAGCTAGTAAAACACACTAAGAAACAAAACTATAACTTTTGTTCAAACCTACGAAAAAAAGTTCTTTAGTAAAACAGGGATTGTGAGACCAGTTTTTGTCACACTAAATCTCAAGGCTCCTCTGTTGAGTGGATCTAAGCAAAAGAGACTGCACTCACTCATATCAGTCCCAACACAGTCAAACCAGGTCTTTCTTGGACCCTTTTCCTTAACATGAGCAGGCAGACAAATGGACAACATTTTACAACATTAACCATTTATCAATCAGCTCAATTTTTTTTACTGAAATCCAAATTCAGAGATACAGCTGACCACGATTTTAAGTGAATGGAATTTCCCTTTTTTGTCATATTAGGTTATCACAACCAAGTTGTTCATTTTCCACAAAGTTTGCCGAAGCATTTATCTTTTGTCGCATCATAAAACAACATTATATGGGAATGGGTTACACAACATGACCCTGATCTACAGTATTATGAAAATAAATATGTGACCTGTTACGCTAAAATGGACCTTATAGAAAGTAAGGAAAATATCGACCCTAGTCTGTCTGCGCAGTCTGCGCAGCAAGACTAGGGCCGATACTTTTCACTTGTATGTAGTTTTCTAAATCAGGAATGTTTTCCCTATCTTACTATATGCTCATTTTTTGCACACAGTATCTGGTTGACCTGTGCTGAGTCTGAAAAAATCGTCAAACTGTAGATTTTTTTGAGTTCCGATAAGGTCCCTTTCAGCGTGACAGGTCAAATATGAATAAACACACCTACCGTGTTTACAACAACATCTTTCTGTGGATCCTGATCAAACTGTCTCTGTTGAACAAACCCCATCAACGTCACACCAATTTTAGATGTCCCGTAACATGAATCAGACCAACCTTTAGCTTTGTGGCTGCCATCTTTCACAGATCTAGAACAAACAAGAAATGAGAGTTGATTAACCCATTTTTGCACAGAGACACATTTTGACTCCCTCAAAGGAAAAAGGCTTAGGAAAGCAATGTGGGAAATGAAGAAATTACAAATTTTTAAGCTTCTGCAGACGGCAAAATGGATCTTGTCAAAACAAGATAAATCTAGGTATATTTGGTCTTTTTAATGATTCTACCATATCTGTATGTCAATTTTTAACCCTATATCAGAAACGTTTTTCCTTTGACTTATAACTGTTAATTCTTTCAAAGTGATATAGGCCCATGATCAGTCAATTGGTTGTATGACTAATTTTTTCCGGATGACTTTCAACAATTTTTTCAGTGATATTACGGCAGCTGGTCCAATTCACTATGTCTTCATCAAATTAACTGCATCATTCAAAACACAATATGGAGTCAAAGCTGCAAGCTAGTAACCTTTATGTTGTCTTCATCAGCTTTTAAAACTGAATCACACTTCAAGTTATTTATTTGGGATACAGGTTAATACAACAACATAACTTACTGTACAAATTCCTTCATCAATGCCTCTACATCAGCCATGCTTATATTTTTAGCTGTGAAGCGATTTTTTAACTCCTGACTACACTTATTAGCTGCGAAGTTTGATCCTCGACTTGATACATGTACAACCCTGTAAACAATGATTAAAACCATTAATCAGATGGCAAAACTTTAGACTGGTCCAAATTCAAAGGTGTTGCAGACAACAACTTTAAGTGACTAAAATTTGAAAACATTTTTGGTCTTTCTGTATGGAAAATTTTGTGGGCAATAAAGAAATTCTTCATTTTCTACAATGTTTTTTCAAAGTCTTTATCTTGTGAGGTGTCAAAAGGCATGTGGTAATGGGTTAAACCCTTTTCCAAACAAGACCAAGTTTTGATTTCCTGATAAATAAGCTTAGCAAGATATTGAGACAAAAGTAGAAAATGCTGATAACCAAAATGCTGATAACCACCATTTTGACCTTTGTCTCAATATTTTCCTGCTTTGATGTACAAGAATCATATCATTTTCATTATCTGTTTTGCTGTCTTCAGCAGCTTTCAAATTTGGAATGTATAGAATTTTGTTAATTGTGAAAGGGTTTAAATCTATTCTGCGCTACATAATGACACTTTTTGCCCCACAAGATAAAGGCTTCCAAAACTATTGTTGAAAATAAACACAACAAATTGCTTGTTACAAGCAATTTCTTTAATGTCAACAATGTTTTCTACTTTTCTAGTCATATTGGTGTGGATTGTGAATTTGTGACCTAACCACAATTGTGATCCTAGTATTTCTCACACCAGTATGAATACAACATTCAATCCTAACTATCAACATCTCATTTCAATTTACTCACCCAATGTGAGAGACAAATGACTTTTGTCAAAAAGGATTTTTGGCAAGCTAGGGTTTGAACCCATAACAATAGAATGATAGACTCATGCGTTATGGACATATCAGTGATATTCAGGCTCAGTACTCATCCAGAGAAGAGACTGACAGAGGCATGGCCCATGGCCCACGATCAAATCAAAATTCAAATGTCAAATTGTTTCAGCCAATGTAAGGACATTTGCCTTGTCCATTTCCATGTTAATTTGGTGTCAAAATTTGAGGTGGTCACTACTAGATGTTTAAATTAAAATGCTTTTGCAGGCCCGTGGGAAGCAATTTTATATGGGGGGGGGGGGCTAAAGTCCTTGTCCTGAATATTTGGGGGGGGGGGGGGGCTAATTTGGATTTTCCTGAAATTTACAGTGTATAATTAAGAAAATTCGGTATTTTTGGTCAACATTGGGGGGATGAGCCCCCCCCCCCCCCCCCCCCCCCTAGCCCCCCCTGTTCCTACGGGCCTGTTTTGCATTAAACAAAGCCACAGAATTCAAAGAGAAAAGCTGTAATTTTGAAAGGTTAATTGTGTACAAGAGAAATATGCAAGACAAATAACAAAATGGAAATTGAATTAAGCAAGGATCTGGAAAATAGTCACTTATAGCATTTGAGACAGCCATGTTTCAAGGTCACCTTCTGCCCAAGTGCAGTCTGACCAGGATCAATACTACTTTTCTACTGTTGCTACAGGTAATGAAGCAGCTATTAGTGAATAACATGGTTCTTGATCAGTCTGCATGTATATGCAGGCTGATCTGGAACCATATTGGGCTGAAAATTCTTTAACCCTTCCTAAAAAAAGACCTGATTTTGACATCCCTATTAGAAAAGGCTTAGGAAACATTGATACAAAAGAAGAAACTGCTGATAAACAGCAGTTTCTCCTTTTGCATCAATACTTTCTGAGTAATGTTATACGCAAATCTTATCGTTAACATTTATTTTGTCGTTTGTGGCAGCTTTCAAATTAGAATACCCTAAAATTTTGTTGTTTGGGAAAAGGTTACGGACCTATTTGCAGATCCTGGCTCAATTGATTTTTTTTTCTTTTGTAATCTTCTACATACCTTGCATGAGGTCTCAACAAGGGAAAGAGAGCATTACAGACTTTAACAGTGCCCCAAAAATTGTTGTCAACAGACACTTCTGCTTGTACTTCAATTGGTTCTGTAGCAGCCATCTTAATCAAAATAAAACAAGAGTGCCATGGTCACAATAAACGCCGCTCCAGAGACTAAGATTTAAGGGGGCATAACTCAGGTAAAAATCAAAGAACCATAAAATCCTTCTTTCATGCACATTTACCAATTGACCAAACACCGACTGTCAATCAAAACCATTGATTAGCCAATGGACGATCACAAAAATGTCATGCCCCAATTGTTCATCGTTGCACGTGGTTTTGTATCAATTTATCGACTGACAATCAAAACAATCGACATACCAATGGCAAAGAATTTTGTGCTAACAATAGACTAGGTTCAACGTTATGTTTTGATAAACCGCGTCGGTGTTGTTATAAAATCTCGTAACTATGGCTTAAATCAAGCCGTAGTTACGAGATTTTATAACAACAACTACGAAATACTACTTTGTTTGTCCGAATTTACGTCACGATTAACTGGATAAAATCGTTCCCTATTAACGACCACATGCACATTGTTTGCCTTAAATTCTATGTTGGGCGGAGCGATCTGTCGATTGGCGTTTGGTCAATTGAGGTGATAACATTGACCAAGTTTCAAAAAGATCCAGCCAGAAACTTAGGAAGAGTTGCCCTGAAAAGAAAAGTTGACAGACGTACAGACTGACACATGGACGGACAGACGGACGGACAGACAGAGAAGATGACGCCAATATATGTCCACCTCTGGCGGCGTATATAAAAACAAGATGTGTTTGTGAAACACCAATGCCCAGGAAATGGCCAATATTAAGAATCGGACAAGACAGACAAAATGGGGGCATAAAGATGTTAAAAAACATTTGAGACATGCAAAGGCTCAACACAGAGACAAATCCTGCCAATGCAAAGCTTACACTCACACTGAGAGGTGGGTTTTTTTCAATATATATTTCAAAACTATCCCTTATAAATCTAATAATAATAATAATAATAATAAAGACTTTATTTTAAGAGGCAACACAGTTGGGATTAACCCAGTCTTCCCTGTGAGCCTCTAATCTGACCAATAAATTCACTTGCATATTCAACAACAATATTCCATGAATGTTTCACTTTTAACCCTTTCTCAAGCACTGCCTGGTTTTGACATCGGGCAGCCTACTTAAACATTCTTGTCAAAAAGTTCATGGTAGTATTTATGTGTGTAAACTAATATCAAAGCTCTATCTCAAATAGTTAGTAAGACGAAGATCAGGTAAAGCTTATGTCTACATAACCAATGCAAAAGACTAAAGTTGTGACATTGAATAACGTCCCACAGAGCCACAAATAAGAGGTGGGTAATGGCTTTCAAAATTGCAATATTTCATTAAATTTTCATGAAACCCTATATTGTGGGTACTCATTAGAATCGTCTCAATGAGACGATTCAAATGAGTACCCACAACATAGGGTTTAGATTTGAAATAAATATTTCAGAATGCCTCTACACCCTGTCAGAGCTACAGATAAGAGGAAGTGAAAGCTTTTCAAAGTGCAATATTTCCTTTACGGTTCACCTTTAGACCCTATGCTGGTGGTATTCATTAGAATCGTCTCATCGAGACGATTCAAATGAGTACCCACATCATGGGGTTTTGATTTGAAATAACAAAGTTACAATGACTTCGCCCCCTTTTATCTGGAACTCTGCCCTGTTATCTGTTGTTCTGGTCCAAGCTCGCTACAAAGTTTCACCATACCTTAAACGCTATAGCAGCATTATTGACAAGTATATCAAGTCCCCCATACTTCTCTTGTAGGAAGTTTTTCAGCCTCTCTACACTGTCCATATCAGTAATGTCTAGCTGGTGAAACTTGGGACTATAACCTTCTTTATTGAGGGCAGTGATGGCTTCTTGACCTCTTCCTTCATTCCTGGCTGTAACAAAGATCAGTCAAAGAATTGTAAAATAAAGTTAAGAGTTTAGATCTACACACTTTCTCAAAAAAATGTGCCTGCTTGTCATAAAATATATCAAACTCCAAGGGTTAAATTGCCAAACGAAAGCCTTTAACCCTTTCCCAAACGAGACCTGATAGAAAGGGCTTCGTAAAACATTGAGGCAAAAGAAGAAATTGCTGATGATTAGCGTTTTCTTCTTTTGTCTCAATATTTTCCCGGCTTATATAATACAGGAATCCAATTTTATCAACACCCAATTTGTCGTCTGCAGCACCTGCTCCTTTGAAATTGGTGCACCTAATATTTTGTCGTTTGGGAAAGGGTTAAGGTCTTATCAGCAGGCATCTTTTGAAACATAGGCAAGATTCCCAGGTCAATGTTACAAAGTTCATGGTCTTTAATAAATGAAATGTCATGGCAGTTTGTATCCATGTGTGAAATATAAAGGCTCTATCTTAAAATAATAAGCGTAAGATTATACTAAGATATAATTATTATATTCTGAGAATTGAAACCTTTCCGGAATGGCAAAATTTTAGGGTATTCTAATTTGAAAGCTGCTGCAGATAACACAATGGATGTTTCAAAAGTTAAAATTCTTGAACAATATTAAGCACAGAAAACATTGAGGCAAAAGAAAAAAATGCCAATTATCAGCTTTACATTCTTTCTCAATGTTTTCTCAAACCTTTTCTGAAAGGGATGTTAAAACCCAAACTTGCTTAGAAAAAGATTAAGTCTTAAAGCACTGTCTTATTCTAAATGAGATCTATAAAAGATTTTTTTTAGACAAATTTGAGCCATGAGGTTGAAAAATGTGATATACCGTAGATCTATTAAAGGGTTCCCAAAACCCCCAAATGGGGGTTTTGCACCCCCAAAATTGAATCCTGCATCCCCAATTTTTGCAGGCAGTCTTCTTTGTCTCATATAGAGGGGGTGCAAGTATGTTGTAAAATGACTGTTTTCAACCCCAGATTTAAAAGTCAGTGGGAACCCTGTATAGTCATATAACTTACAAGTAAGGATGACGTCTCCCTTGAAATCTTTACACAGACCTCTCACAATAGCATAACCAATTCCTTTATTAGATCCTGTAACCTGAAAACAAACATTACAAATTAGATACTATAAATCCCCCCCCATCCTCTTATATATCATAGTGGCGGATACGATACAGAGGGGGTTTGGCGGGTTCAAACGAACCTCCTCTCTAGCCGGATTAATTCATTTTAATGCAGAAAACCAGTCAAAATTGTGTAATATTAGGAAAACATACCCCTTACTAGGCTACTTTTGTAATGAACCCCCTTCACAGAAATCCTGGATCCGCCACAGTATCATTAACACTATCTCCTACACACAAGGCCGGGTTTTGACGTTCCTAATAGAAAAGACTTGGAAGAACATTGAAACAAAAGAAGAAACTGCTGATAACCAGCAGTTTCTCCTTTTGTCCCAATATCTTATAAAGCATATTTTACACAAATTCTATCTTTATTAACTTCCATTTTGTCTTTTTTGGCAGTTTTTGCAGAGGATTGTCCTACAATTTTGTCTTTTGGAAAAGGGCTAATAAGTCTTGAGCTCATTCAGTTGTAGTTGGAAAGGGTGGGGGGGGGTTGTCTTCCAATCTTTAAACCCATTTTTTGCCAAATTTCAGGGGGGGGGGGTCAGACCTCCTGATCCCCCCCCCCCCCTTCTGGATGTGCATGCAGATACATGTCATACCATGAAGGACTAAATGTCTAAGTGTCATGACACACAGGGACAAATAACACAGTTTCTTAGGGACATAACCAGTAATCTTTTTGAAAACTGACCCCCCATCGTGGTCATGACCCCCCATCCCTACCCCCGTCTCTGGATCCGCACATGCAGTGGCGGAAAAAAGATGAGGTTTGTGCAGTTCAAATGAACCAACCTCCATGGTCCGATTATTTCATTTTCATGCTGAAAATACAGTCAAAATTGTGTAACACTATTACCCCCCATTTTTATATTCGAATCTCCTGTAGAGAAATCATGAATCTTACAGTAATGATAATTTTAAATTCTTTTCAGGTCCGTTCATTAAATTTAAAATTCTGTTTACATCTTCTATGTTGTTTTTTAAATTAAGAGGATAAAGGAACAATTTCTACAAAATACAAATCTTACCACAGCAACTTTTGTTGAACTCATGATGCCTGGTTAGTTTGATGTGATCTCAACCTAAGAAATGTTCTAAAATGTGGTCGACCACTTAATGTTTCCTTGACAGTCGTTCTAGAAAATGACCTCGACAAAAAAACTGGGACGAATTGAGAAATACTACATGTATTTTCCTGACCTAAACCTGGTCATAAATGTTAGTTCGAAATACAATAAGATCTATAAGAGAGCGAATAGACTTTGGGGTTTGAGAGCGTTTGAACCAGAAATGTTTTTTATGAGGAGGAAATGTAAACATCGGGTTGACTAATGGCGGGAAATCCGAAACTAGGGGAGGTAACTATCGTAAAAATGTATATTTCATTCGTATTCGTCCCAGAATGTTTTTGCTACCGTTTTGTTTCCACTATTAATTTCCGTAAGCGAATTAGAATGGCAAACGTTGTCTGCAGCGCATATCACATTCTACGAATGATTTTGAGTAGCACATAACGTAAGATAACGACTAAAGTGACATTTCAAATGTATTTTTTTCATAAATTTTACTTTTATTTTTATCTGAAAGAGGAAATTTTCTTATGAAAATCCTGAAAATTTCAAGCCAAAATATTGAACAGTTTACGAACTAGAACTCTACGAACTCTTACGAACTCTATATACATGTTTGTGCTAAAGTTAAACAAATTGAACATGTGGACAACAGTTCAGATTTATATGGAATTTGTCATTTCTGTCTCAACTTTAAAGGCGCAATTTTCGCTTATAGGCCTAACAACTTCAAAGAACGGATAGCATTTCTACGCGTTAGAATAGGCCTAACCAATCTTTGTATCAAGACACACTTAGAAAAAATGAAATTGGAAAACATACTAGCAAATGAAGAAAATGCTTGTGATAATCGCTTCTGATGTTCACGATTTTTTAAATAGATTTTTAATGAGATGGGTCAAAGAAAAAAAAAACATATAATCTAGATCTAGATCTATCTCCAAACCCGGTGTTTTAAGTACCTATCATAAAGGGTTTGGGAAAACATTGAGACAAGTTAAGAAAATGCTGATGATCAGCATTTTCTCGATTTGCCTCAATATTTTCGAAAGTGTATTTTCCATTCTTATGATGCTACAAGTATGTCACACAGTTATAAAATCCACATCAATTTTGTGGTCTAGAGATGATTAAAAATACAACCACCTTTAAATTTTGTCGTTCACGCATGGGTTACTGCTGCGGATCCAGGATTTCTGTGAGGGGGGGTTCGAATATACAGATAAGGGGGGGGGGGGTAGTTTACTTAGTATTACTCAATTTTGACTGAATTTCTGCATTAAAAAGAATCAGGCTGAAGAGGGGGTTCGTTCGAACCCCCCCCCCGACCCCCCATGGATCCGCCACTGGGTTAAACGAGAGACTGATTTACGTTTTCTATGTGAATGTCTTTTAGGCATACCCTTTACAAAATAAGATTTAGATATAGTTTTGATGTCCCTGATTGAAACGATATGGAAAACATTTACTTAAGAGAAGAAAATGAGAATTTAACGTATATATGTAGGCCTACACAGTGTTTCCTCAATCTTATCAGTGTCATATTGTAAACACGTGTACACAAATCACTTAATTAATCAAATTCAGCCAAAAACTACTTTTTTAAGCCCTACAGATGGCGCCACATCGCATGGCACGTGTTTATATTTGTTCAGTGTTCAATGGCAATGAATTTTGTTCTAATAATAGAATGGGTTAACTGTTATGCTTTGATAATCCGTCGGTGTTGTTATAAAATCTCGTAACTACGGCTTGAATCAAGCCGCAGTTACGAGGTTTTATAAAAACACCCACGAAATATGCTACCTCTTGTTTTTCCGAAATTACGTCACTGTTTACGTGATAAAATTGTTCCCTATTCCATTTGAACAAAATATAAACATATGCCATACGATGTGGCGCCAACTGTACCTCCAATAAGGATTAATTTTCGCGGGCTCGTGTGCTAAAAATAGATTTCTGATGGGAAATCCCTCAACGACGTTTGCCGGGTACCAGTCTAATATTTTGTATATCGGTCATGAATCGGACAATTTTTTCGTAACAGTGTTAGCGAAAAATTATCATTTTCAAGCGAGATATTAGTCGATCGTAGATAATGCAGGCGGGAACTAAAACTACGAAACATTGCGCATATTCAATATGCAACATTGATTCCAGATACGGAGACAGACCAGAAATGACAAACGTTTTTTCTTGAGATTCCTCGGCAGCGTAACCAGAAAAAACATCGAAAAGTGTGAAAGTAAAGTAGCTATGATCATGAAACTTCGCGGGTAGATAGATCTCACCAAGGAGAAGTGCAACGTACAAGGAGCGTAACTCTACCTTGCTTATTTTGTGAGTTATTGCCCTCTGTTGTAGTGAAAGCCTGTGGGGGTATCAAATCACATTCGGCGACAAATTCTAGTTTTTTTCTAGATTAATCATTTCCCAAACAAGACCGGTTTTGTCGTCCCTAACAGAAAATTCTTGAGAAAACATTGATGCAAAAGGAGAAAATGATGATCGATCAGATTGAAAAGACCTGCACAGCAGACAAAATGAGATTGAATAACTTCTTTGAATATTAATGATCATTTTACTTTTGCTTCGATATTTTCTCTGACATAAAACACTAAAAGTATTCACATCCGTTTTGTCGTCTGCAGACTTTTTTCAATTTGGCCCAACATGACATTTTGTCGTTTTGGAAAGGGTAAGCGAGTACCACGAGCGACACGACGAAGCTAAGGTAGGGCCGTATGTGTAAACATTACTTGTCAAATGGTTATTTCATAGTTACCTATCTTAAAAAGTACACGACAGTGCAGCAACCTTCTCAACTCTGAATTATAATGTTTCTCAACAAGTGATTACGGCAATCCAGCTCTTAGAACGTCATCTTCAGCAAGTTGAACGTAGAAAAAACTTCGCGAGTTTTACAGCCATATTTGTACGATAGAGGATTTCCAATCTATTTTTAGACCAGTGAGGCGTGACGATGACGTATTTGTTAAACGAAAAAACCGAACGCTATTGATTTATCTATAATGAACATTTTTGATTCTTGATTATTATTCGACATACAGATAGATAATTATGTGAGTGTATAGTCTATCGGTTATAACTGTAGACTTGTATACAAACACTAAAAAACAAATACATAGTTTTAACATTTAGCCTACCAAACCATTTATCGTGAGCTATACGAGCGAATTAATGTCCTAATTCTTTTATTTCCAAAAGAGGAAGTGTTTGTGTTGGGCCATTTATCAACAACAAGAAGTAAAGTGTTTGTATACAACTCTACAGTTGTCGCCACATCGTATGGCACGTGTTTATGTTTTCTTTAACGTTCAATTACATTTTAACAAAACATAAACATTGTGCCATACGATGTGGCGACAACTGTACTTTTATAGCCGATGAGTTATAAATAAGTTGATAAAATTTATTGTTTACTAAATTAGTCTAGGGGCCCGTCCCGCAAAATAAATTTTTATTGGACCAATCGTCCAGAAAAAATCTCTTGGTACCAGGTGATTGTTAGTTCAATGGGACGTTAGAATAAGGTGGATGCCATAATCAAAAGTGGTGCATTTTTTTAAAGCACTTTTCTTACCCCACCCACTTTAAATTAAGGTTAAATAGTAGTCGCCAGAAATTGTTTCTATACTACCATTTTTATCTAATTGATATATCATTTTTATGGAAAGAAATCACATTTGAATAGTCTTCGTGATTGTAATTTTCTTATACCAAAAATCATCTTGAATTCTAAGAAATCTACAATTGTCCTTACCCCACCCACCAATTTAAGCTATGTCTACCCCCTTCTACTTCATGATGTCGTTAAAAAGCCAAAAATTCATAGATCTGCTTAAAACTGTGAAAATGCATTTCCAAGTACCCGGAAATGTTTTTAAACTTCTAACATGACATGTCATTTGATAGAAATATGTCTAATCCATGTCCGCAAGGTGATATATTTTTTTTGAAAATTTGAAGTTTTCTGTCGGAAATGGCTGATAGCTTATTTATTGGCAGATTATTCAGATAAGTCACAATTTTGCACCCAAATCATCGAAAAAGATTGATAGAAGTAATGTAGAAGGAGACAATTTAGAATATGTTAATGAATTCTACTGTCCATTTTGTCCGTCCGATCGTCTGTACGTCTTTCATCTCCTAAACTTTGTGTGCTTAAAACGTAATCAATATTTACCTGTAACTTAACGAATTTCGCGTTTTCAACTGACATTTAACGCAAACCCTTGAAAAAAGAGTTTTGATTGTCAGACATTCTTAATAAATAACATGAGGACCATGATGGTCCTAAATCGCTCACCTGAACCAAGATAATATGAGCCCAAGTTTTATTCAAATCAATTAATATTTGTGACTGCAAAACTGAACACTCGTAAACAGCAGTTTTGTCAAGTTCAAGGGAAAGCAATTAAAATTGTTGGATCATAATCAGGCTGAAAACTGAACCATATCTTGTGGTCACTTACATTTTGTCAACGTTTTGTATCGACCGATCAACATGTGTGTCTTTTGCAACGAAAACAAAGTCAAAAATGGTCATTTTGTCAAAATTAAAGGCTTATAACTCAGGATGTCAGATTCACATTAACACTATAAAATATATCTCAGTCACAGACTGAGATTTGTCTAGCTTGGTCAATGTTTGTGGTAGCTAGGGTGACAACAGGATCGAAAAAGTCAATTTTACAGAATTCAAGAGCAAATAACTCTAGACTTTCTATCCAGACTAAATAGCTGAATGCCAAACTAATCCAAACTCTCGTAGTCGTTATCTTGGTGTCCAAGTTTTGTCTTGATTGTTCACTATGTGTGGTTTTTAGAGCAAAAACAACGTCGGAAACATTATACCCATCAAATATCGTCTTGATTTGTCCATCTATCTGGTTATTTGACTGAAAATAAAGTCAAAATGGAAAGTTTGATCAATTCAAAGGAAGATAACTTAACAACTTCTGGTCCAATTATGTCGAAATTTGTATTCACCTTATAAGAATGGTCACCAACATTATGTTTTAGTTTTTTGTCTCGACTGGCCAAAATTTGTGGTTGTTAGAGTAAAACCAAAGTAAAAAAAATCAGTTTTTATCAAATTCAAGGGCACAAAAACACAGCTTTCTGATCCTGCCTGACTGAAATTAAAATCATTCTTTATCTTATGGTCACCAAGATTGTGTCCAAGTTTCATTTGGATTGGTCATTAAGTGTAGATGCTAGAGTGTAAACCAAGTCGGAAATAGTCTATAACATCAATTTTGTAAAATTCAAGGGCATATTTCATGACTTCCAGTCCCGATCATTCTGAAAATTATACTCGTCCTAGATCTTATGGTCACCAACATTGTATAAAAGTTTCATTTGGATTGATTAATAATTGTAAATGCTAGAGTGTAAACCAAGTCAAAATATTCGAAAACGGCAATTTTGTGAAATTCAAGGGCATATAACTCATGACTTAATGTCCCGATCATTCTGAAAATTGTATTCAATCGAGATATCATAGTCCCAAATCCTTATGTATAAGTTTCATTTGGATTGGTCAATAAGTATACATGCTAGAGTGTAAACGGAGTCGAAAATAGTCGAAAATGGCAGTTTTGTAAAATTCAAGGGCATATAACTCATGACTTTATGTCCCGATCATTCTGAAAATTGTACTCAATCGAGATATTATAGTCCCAATCCTTATGTGTGAGTTTCATTTGGATTGGTCAATAATTATACACTCTAGAGTGTAAACGGAGTTGAAAATAGTTGAAAATGGCTATCTTGTAAAATTCAAGGGCATTATATCTTGACTTTATGTCCCTAGCATTCTGAAAATTGTACTCAGTCGCGATCTCATGGTCAACAATATTATGACCAAGTTTCAAATTGATTGGTCTCTAGTTGTAGATACTAAAGTGTAAACGAAGTCGTAAATAGTCGTAAAACGGCAATTTTGTAAAATTCAAGGGCAAGTAACTCATGAATGTATGTCCCGATCATTCTGAAAATTGTACTCATCTGAGATCTGTTGGTTCCAATCGTTATGTATAAGTTTTATTTGGATTGATCAATACTTGAAGATTCTAGAGTGTAAATCAAGTCGAAAAAAGTCGAAAATGGCAAATCTATTAAATTCAAGGGCATATAACTCGCGATGTTCTATTCTGATCATTCTTAGAATTAAACGCCTTAGAGATATTATAGTCAGCAACATAATGTCCAGGTTTCAACTTGATTGGTCAACATTTATAAATGCTAGAGTGTAAACAAAGTCTAAAACAGTCAAAAACGGCAATTTTGTCAAATTCAAGGGCAAATAACTCATAATTTTCTTGTCCGATCAGGCCGAAAATCACACTCATTTGAGATCTTATAGTCCTTGTTATTATGTAGAAGTTTCAGTTTCATTGGTCAATATTTGTGGATGCTAGATGGTAAACAAAGTCTAAAATAGTTATTTTTAATGTTCAAGGGCAGATAACTCAGGAGTTTCTGGTCTGATCTGGCCAATAACCAAACTCAATGAAGAACCTATTATCATACTTGTTCTGTTTAAGTTTAATGAACATTGGTTTACTTTTGCGAGAACTAGATTGTAAACATGTTTTGTCATAAAGCCTTTCTTTGAACATGCCCTTATTGCTGGTAAGAGTTGTCTGCCCCCAGAAAAAAATCACACCGACATTTGTTGCAAAAGTCATCCTGGAACGAAACCTAATTGACTTCAAAATATCACTATGGTGTCTAAACTTTTCTATCATCAACGTTTAAAAAGATAATAAAGTTTGAAAAAACTTTTCTTAATTATTTTGGAGTTATGTTTCTATTTTGGTGAATGAACATTTATTATGGCAATTACGGTAAATGTGTTTTAAAAACCGACTATTCTATTACTAATTATTTTTTGGCATACATAATATTTCAATAAAAACATAAAGTTATTGAGGAAAAAAGTCACAGAAAAAAATTTGACGACAATTTCGATTCATGGTCAACTAAAAAACTGTTTATTTCATTTTTGGGTGGGTAGAGTTATCTGCCCCTGGAAAAAATCTGCACCACTTTCATTACTGGCATCCACCATAAAATAAAGCCCCAATGGTTACCCTAACTCACTGTACCATCGGAATCTTTCTGGACTATTGGTCCAAAGAAAACCACTTTCTAGGCCTCTTTTTGGAGTTGTCCCCTAGACTAAATCAGAAAAATGTGATTTTAGGACCTATCCCTCTAATATACCCATTTAGGCAGATGCAGGATCTATGACTACGTCTTTTAGCTATAGGCTATATATCATTCAAATGGGAGCTTTCTAAATATTTGCTGTTCAGAAAAAGTAAGAAGACAAAGAGCCTAGTGAACCCATATCAAATCACTTCTGAAGTTAATTAAACTACAACCTGTTACTTTCACATACGTGGGGACTTGAAACAAACACTCCTTAAATCTTTCCTTAACATGCCATGTTTGGACGTCCCTAAATGAAAAGAATTGAGGAAATAACCAGCATATTCTCCTCTTGTCTCAATATTTTCTATATTATTTTGAATCGATCTTTCGTCATCAAAATTCACTTTGTCCTCTTCGTGAGCTTCAAGTTGGGATAGTTTATTTTTTGTCGTTTTGGGAAAGGGTAAATACATTTACATTTAAACATGAAAGTTTTTTTGTTTCTTACTTTCTCAGCATTCAGCTTGTTGTTAGTCCATATCCACAAAAGCAGGTACAGGAAATTTTGTTTTGCAGAAACGCATCATGCTTTAGAGTACATTTGAGACAGGATCTGGAAAGATGTCCATTAAAGGGACATTTCATTCCGATTTCAATTTTTAAAGTATGTCTTGATGCCAAGATTGGCTATTCTAATGAGTATAAATACTATTGGTTTTTTTAATATGTTGCCAATAATCGAGAAACACGCATTTAAAGTTGAGACATAATCGATAAATTGCATAAAAATCCGAACTATTGTCCACAACAATTTGTTCAATTTTAACACAAAAATATAAATTTCTCGTAAATGGCGCAATATTTTGGCTCGAAATTTTCATAATTTTCATAAGGAAATATTCTCTTTCAGATAAAAAGAAAAGTAAAATTCATGACAAAAGATTCTGAAATGTCACTTTAAAGTAGTTGAGATAGCCAGGTTTCACGATCAGGCTGTGCCTAGATGCAGGCTAACCAGCATCCATGTTACTCTTAAATAATTGCTACAGACCGTGAGGAAGCTATTTCAGAACAACATGGTTCCTGGTCAGACTGCGTGTATACGCAGGCTGATCTGGAACCATGTTGTTCTCAAATGCTATAAAGAACATTTTTCGAGATCCTGGCTCATTTGCATTTGTTTTTTTTTATATATATAAACTTCATAAACACGTGTCAAATCACCGAACCATCTCTTTAAGAAATATCAGCAGAAATGAATAAATAAAAAAAATCATCACGTGAAAACTGTTGAAATTTACATGTTTTTCCGAATGTTTAATCAGGCTGAAATCTGTCACCATACATGTACACGTATATGTCGCGGTTCCTTTGGGTTCCACAATAAACATTTCCCATACACATGTGCAACCAAATTTTGGGGACGTATTCACCAATGATTCTAAATCAATTATCTAATTCTAATTTACACTACAAGCCATCTGATTGGACGAGACGTACTAGTATGTCAGATGAATTGTGTAATTTTAGGATAGGACTGGGAATGAGACTGGGTAGGGAATACAATTCCTTAGGCTGGTCAAAAAGTGAAGCATGTTGATGATGACATAATTAGTGTGACTTATCACAGAAAATCTACGATTTTTTCGAACGAGAACAAGGAATGCCATGTGATCACATCTGTGTTAGAAACTTTGCCGGAAAACGATGACGGAACAGGAGAAAATTTTGACTTATGGTATATTTTTTTCCACGCATTACAAATATTTTCTTCAAAATGGCACACACTATTTCTGTTTTAAAACGTTATACTAATTGCATGGTACATGTATTTAGAGCCTTTCAATTCGTGGCAGGCTAAAATGTGGTCTTTGAAAAAAAAATAAAAAAAAAAAAATAAATAAGCATGTACGATCTCTCTTTTTGCCACATCCTTGGGTCAGGGTCGAGCAATGTCCCATTTTGTACGTTGTTTGTTGAACTGTCAAGGATTTCTTGTACACTCTGCCCAACCTATGAACTTTTAAACTGTTTCAATTTGAAAGCATATTTAAACAGTGGATTAGATTATGTAAAATACAAAAAATCAGTTAAGTATAAGACAGGGCAAATTAAGCAAAAGGAGGAATTTGTGGTTATCCTAACAACGATCATCATCATCATCATCATCATCATCATCATCATCATCATCATCATCATCATCATCATCATCATCATCATCATCATCATCATCATCATCATCATCATCATCATCATCATCATCATCATCATCATCATCATCATCATCATCATCATCGTCATCATCATCATCATCATCATCATCATCATCATCATCATCATCATCATCATCATCATCATCATCATCATCATCATCATCATCATCATCATCATCATCATCATCATCATCATCATCATCGTCGTCATCAAATCATCCTCATCGTCATCCTCATCGTCATCGTCATCGTCATCCTCATCATCATCATCATCATCATCATCATCATCATCATCATCATCATCATCATCATCATCATCATCATCATCATCATCATCATCATCATCATCATCATCATCATCACCATGAGGTCCAGATTCAAAGATGTTGCTCACAAAAAAATCAAGCAAATGAAATTTCAAATTTTAGATTTTTTAGTCTCTCATGACACAAAAAAAGAGAAAAAAATAGAGGCAATTTCTTTATTTCCCACAGTCTTTTCAGAAATCTTTATCACGTGGCTTCAAAATGTGTCATTATGTGGGAAAGAGTTTAAAAAAATATCTCAAGGATGAAGGTTATATATTCACAAGGGTGAATGTATCTGTGTCTCGAACGTTGAATTTCGAAAGTTTGCTTTTTTTCCTAGAAAATTTAAACATCTGTTGCATAAAGGATGGGACATTCCAAGATAAACCTCACTCAAACATAATAGACCCTGAGCTAGAAACATGTTTGCTCCCCCCCCAGAGGGAATTTTGTAGACATGTTTTTTCTTAAAGTACATTATCTAAGAAACATTTTGAGCGTTGTTTGCACTCTGGCCGTTGGGGCTTTTGGCTGTAACCCTTATCTAAAACCCTTAACCCTATCATTTTTTTCATAAAAAATTACATTACTTATTTGGTCATATTTTCATCAAATATTGACCTACAGATGTCAAAGTGGTCTCAAATGAAAGCTTATGACTTGTTCTTCATTTTGTAGTTATTTTATGCAAATTAGCTCATTTGCATATTCATGAATATTAATGATTTCCCTTAAAATTTGCATTTTTCGGCGAAAATTTGATAAATAACTTATAAAACAAGGCATTTCTGTCCAAGGAGAATTTTGTAAACATGGTTAATCTTAAAGTATATTTTATTAGAAACATTTTGAGCCTTGTTTGCACTCTGGCGGTTGGTGCTTTTCGCCGTAACCCTTATCAAAACCCTTAACCCTACCAAATTGTTCATTTAAATTTTGAAACTGAATTTGGTCATATCTTGATTGAATATTTACACACATGTGTCAGAATGGTATCAAATGAAAGCTTATGACTTGATCTTTCATTTTCAGTTATGTTATGCAAATTAGCTCATTTGCATATTCATGAATATTAATGATTTTTCCTAAAATTGCGATTTTTGACAAAAATGTGGTAAATACTTACCAAAACGAGGCGTTTTTGTGCAGGGGAATTATGTCAACATAGCAAATCTTAAAGAAAATTATACAAGAGACATTTTGAGCGATGTTTGCACTTTGACCGTTGGGGCTTTTGGCCAAAACCCTTATCTAAACCCTTAACCCTATAAATTGTCCAATCATTTAAAAACGTTTTTTGTCATATCTTGGTTGAATATTGACTTATAGATGTTATAATGGTATCAAATGAAAGGTTGTGACTCGTCCAATAATTTGTTATAAAATGTATGCAAATTAGCTCATTTGCATATTCATGAATATTAATGATTTTACTTAAAAATGTGACCTTTTTGATAATATTTGGTAAATAGTTTCAAAACCATTGTGTTTCTGTTCTGAGGGAATCATGTAAACATGGTTTATCTTAAAGAACATTTTATTAGAAACATTTTGAGAGATATTTGCACTCCGGCGCTTGGGGCCTTTGGTCATAATCCTTATCCAAACCCTTAAGCCTATTAAATTGTTCACTCAAATTTTCAAAACATGCTTGGTTATATCTTGATTGAATATTGACCTACTGATGTAAGAATGGTATCAAATGAAAGCTAATGACTTATTCTTTAATATGCAGATATTTTATGCAAATTAGCTCATTTGCATAAGCATGCATATTAATGATTTGTCTAAAATTTTGATTGTTTTGCAAGTTTTTTTTATTTTAAATACGTACCAAAAGGTCCGCTTGTTTCTTTCTCGTGAGTTTTCAGCCATTTAATATCCATGTTCACTCTTTTAACAACATCTAAGCCTTGTTTGAAATCTATTTGATGTTTTGTTTGGAAGTAACAGTAATTTCAAAGTGTGCAGTCCATTATATTCTGTTCCTATAAATCTTATTTTCAATGTATGTACTTAGTTTCCATTTGATCTTTTTAATCTTTATTGTTTTAACCCATTTATGCCTGAATTTTTATTCTAGGAAAAAAATCAGAGAAAACAATGAAAAGCGTGTGAAAACAACAAGTTCGGCTTTAATTTTCTGAAATTTGAATGGAAAAGTATTATTTTGTACAAAAACATTTTTGTCCACTTAAGTGGACGCTAGGCACGAATGGGTACATGTAAATTATCTTATACTTTTCCCCTAAAACTATAGTTTCCATCATGAAATTTGCAAATTTACAAGCACAATTTGTTAAGTACACCCCAACCGAAGAAGTAGAGGGGTTGTATTGGTTTCATCATGTCTATCTGTCTGTCTGTCCGTCCGTTTGTCCATCCACCCATCCATAGACTTTTTTGTTTCCCTGCTCTAACTCGAGAACCGTTTAACCTATGGTCATGAAACTTTACTCAGTTGTTGCCCATGACCCAAAGAGGTGCCTAATGTTTTTGGGTTTCGAAGGTCAAAGGTCAAGGTCACAATTGGACTTTGTTTAAAATCGGTTTCATAGCTCTAAGTCAAAAACCTATAGACCTTGGACCATGATACGTAAGACAGTTGTTGCTCATGACCCAAGGAGGTGCCTATTGTTGTTGGGTCCTGAAGGTCAAAGGTCAAGGTCACAATTTGACTTTGTTTGAAATTCATTTCCGTGCTCTAAGTCAAGAACCGGTTGACATAATATCATGAAAATTTACTCAGTTGTTGCCATTGACCCAAAGAGGTGCCCTATTGTTTTTGTGTCTCAAAGGTCAAGGTCACAATTGGGCTAATATATCTTTCTTCGTCTTCCAACATAGATACAACCATGTTTACTGTATATTTTCTGCATAAAATTAAAAATATGCTGTTACTATACAAAGAATTTACAGGCACCCTCTCAGTCCTAGCGTCCACTTTAGTGGACAAAATTATATTATTCTATAAAACTATGAAAACATGTTATTTTTCTCTGGAAATTGTATCTGCAGTTACCTACAGATGAGGAACATTGCAGAATAATAATGAAACAAGAAATATAAAAATATAAAGGAAATAAACATATCTTTTCCCCTACCCATTTTCAAGTCTTTCTTTTTTCTCAGAATAATCACTTCCTTCTCTTATAATATTCACTTTTACTGATACATTTATTGCTAATGAGCACTTGAATCAGCTTTTCCCTGCTTATCAATGGATTATCAATACAAACAAATGATGAGAACCAGAGATAAGCATATAGGTAAGCATCTACTTACAGATAAAGCCCAGTGTCGTCTTAAGTGGACGCTAGGCACAAATGGGTTAAGTGCAAATAAGTTAAATTGATTTCTTTTATTGTATTGGTGTTCTTGCTTATATCTAGTTTAGCTGACAGAATGTTATCCTTTGTAAAACTGCTACATGAATCCAAAATTGACGCAAAATAGGACTTTAAACATAAACATTTTATCATATGCCATAGAATGATACAAAATGGGGGACTTTATTCTAATACAGATATAAAATTAATCATTCCAATTATTTTTTTAAGTTTTATGGCTGAACAGAGACCCTAAAATGTAGACAAATTGCATACATATAGCAAAATAACATTATTAAGCAATTATCAAGGCCTTACTTTTGACATTCACATGGAGAAAACAGCATGGTTTTTCTCCATCTGAAGAGCCCTTCCTTGTGTATTCCTCATAGACAAGTCAATTTGTTGGCCTTAAGGGTATTTGATATGTAGCTGACAGATCAGGGACACTGGTGTTACCATTTCTTTATGCTCTATTAAGGCATTTTTCAATTCAACTTGGGGTGCCATATGTAAAGCCTGTGTATCAGATGAATAAAATCAAGAGATGTTCGCGATGTATGTATGTATGTAGCTAGAGTACAGACAACTACTGGTTGTGATCAAAAGATTATTGCAGTCATTTACGCTGCATTTATTTGTCTGTGTCAGATCAGAACAGATGTGAACTGATCCATACTACCGACAGCCCATGCTGAATGAATATTCATATTCGTCCTTATCTACACATATTTCTTATATACTGGCCAAAAGTTCTAACCGGCCACTTTAAAAATGTATATAACTTTTTTAAAAGTTATAATTTTTTAATGAAATTTGATACGTTAATTTTTAAGCATAATGCCCGTAGATTTCGATGATGATTAATCAATAATTGTCAAATTTTGATGTGTAATAAAGGAAAAGCTCAAAAAGCTCTAAATCTTAATAGAGCTCAAGATGCTACACTTTCAACAATTCAAAGTACACAAATCGTTAGCTGCAACCCAGACCAACAAAAAAATTGGAAAACATTGTCAATTTCATGTGACTTTTTTACTATAGAAGAACCAGAAAGAATTGGAGGCATGGTAAAATGGAGTTTAAATTCAACCGGCATAACATTTTATCAAGCAAATATGCTCAAATATGGTCTGGTGTGGAAAAAAGATTGAACAAACTGATTTTTACACACATTCCACATTTTGTAGCTCGCCATGAATCATCAGTCTATATTTAAGGCATTTTCGATGAAAAACGTGTTTTAGATGTTGTCTTTAAGAACCGTTTTTCTGCATACATGACCTCTTTCATTTTCTTTTACGGCCATATGCCGCGCACAATTGCCAAACATTTTCAATTTTTTTCTTTGTCTATGTTGTAGCTATCGACCCATGAGACCAAAACCACTACATTGACAAGATTCTGAGCTCTGTTTGAATTTAGAGCTTTTTGAGCTTTTCTCCCGTTGCGCTTTTATTTCAATAAAAAAGCGGTAACGTTTCGCCAAAATCATCTGGAAAGTTGCTTAAAAATTCACATAGCAAATTGCATGAAAATCCAATCACCACAGAAAAAAATATCTTTGTTTTTTAAGTGGCCGTTTAGAAGTTTTGACTAGTATATATGTATGTGCTTTCAGCATAGTACCACCTCACAATAAATTGAAAATAGTTCCCTTGCGATACACATACAATCTCTTTCAATATGGCATATGTTTTCCAGGATGGCATTAGATGGCCATAGATATCTTCAGTTCAATATTTTCCTGATATTTAAATGCTACAACTATGCTACCAGTTTTAGATTAACATGTGAAATTCCATATTAAGACACTTACTTATTGCACTGTTCTAGAACAATTTGACCAAAAATGATTCACATCGCACTTGGTGGCAATCTTGGAATTACTCAAACTGTGGGAGTTGGGCAAGTTTATCATGATGGAAACCGACATAGATCAATTACTAAACATAACAGGGTTACTATGTACATAACATAACAGGATTACTATATAACATATAGCACTGTCAAATGGAATACATTTTATGGATTTTCCACAATAAATGTGTTTTTGTCCCAAATATTTAAGAATCAATAATATTTATGAATATGTAAATGAGCAAATCGACATGGAGTAATTGCAAATATACAAGCAATTCACTAGCTTTCATTTGATACCATTTTGACGTTTGTAGATCAATATTTAATCAATATATGACCAAAAACGTTTTGAAAATTTGAATGAACAATTTGATAAGGTTGAGGGTTTAGATAAGGGGTTTGGGTAAAAACCCAAATGCCACAGTGTGAACATTGCTTAAAGTGTTATTCTTGTAATGTTCTTTAAGATAAATTATGTTTGCATAATGCCTCTGAACAGAAATACCTTATTTCTGATAGTATTTAACACATTTTCGCTGAAAAATCACAATTTTAAGGAAAATCATTAATATATATGGCAATGCAACTGAACTAATATGCATGAAAAATAATAGCACATGGAAGAGCCAGCCATAAGCTTTCATATGATACCATTCTGATATCAGTAGGTCAATACTTAATCAAGATATGACCAAAAACGTTTTGAAAATTTCAATGAACAATTTGATGGGGTCAGTGGTTTAGATAAGGGTCACCGCCAAAAGCCCCCATCGCCAGAGTGCAACATTGCTCAAAATTTTTCTTATAAACTGTTCTTTAATTTAAACCATGTTTACATGATTCCCCCTGAGAAGAAACACAATGTTTTTGAAAGTGTTTACCAAATATTCGGAAAAAAGGTCACAGTTTTAAGTAATGTCATTAATATTCATAAATATGCAAATGAGATAATTTGCATAAATTTTATAGTACATTATTAAGCAAGTCATAAGCTTTCATTTGATACCCTTCTAACATCTGTAGGTCAATATTCAACAAAAATATGACCAAAAACATTTTGAAATGAATGAACAATTTTATAGGGTTAAGGGTTTAGATAAGGGTTTTGGCCAAAAGCCCCAACGGTCAAAGTGCAAACATCGCTCAAAATGTCTCTTGAATAATTTTCTTTAAGATTTGCTATGTTTACATAATTCCCCTGCACAAAAATGCCTCGTTTTGGAAAGTATTTACCACATTTTTGTCAAAAATCGCAATTTTAGGAAAATCATTAATATTCATGAATATGCAAATGAGCTAATTTGCATAACATAACTGAAAATGAAAGATCAAGTCATAAGCTTTCATTTGATACCATTCTGACACCTGTGTGTCAATATTCAATCACGATATGACCAAATACATTTTCAAAATTTAAATGAACAATTTGGTAGGGTTAAGGGTTTGGATAAGGGTTACGGCGAAAAGCCCCATCCGCTAGAGTGCAAACAAGGCTCAAAATGTTTCTAATAAAATGTACTTTAAGATAAACCATGTTTACAAAATTCCCCCTGGACAGAAACGCCTTCATTTGGAAAGTATTAACCAAATTTTCATAAAAAAATAGCAATTTTAAGGAAAATCATTAATATTCATGAATATGCAAATGAGCTAATTTGCATAAAATGACTACAAATTGAAGAGCAAGTCATAAGCTTTCATTTGATACCATTTTGACATATGTAGATTAAAATTCAATCAACATATGACCAAATAATTGTATGTATATTTTAATGAAAAATTTGAAAGGGTTAAGGGTTTTAGATAAGGGTTACAGCCAAAAGCCCCAACGGCCAAAGTGCAAACAACGCTCATCTTGTAGCATTTGTTATAAGCTTTCAGAAAATCATACCCTTCAAAATTCCCTCTGGGGGGGGAGCAGGGGTTATTGGTGGCTCAAGGTCTATAAGACATTGGACGTCCTTTTTTACAAAAGATTGAGACAACATTGAGACAACAGAAGAAAATGCCGATAACTAGCATTAATTTTTCTCCTTTTGCACTTTCTTCTGCGCTATATTGCATATAACCCATATCGTTATCGCCACATATTTTGTCGTCTGCAGCAACTTTCAAATTTAAACTTAATACAAGAAACTAAATATTTCCCGTTTGTTCAAACATATTTCTGCGTCACACAGGAATTTGTGATACTATCAAAGTACCAAAGTACTTATTGTTATTTACACACAAATGTATATATTATCCCTATACCAAATAACACAATTTTAGGGTAGGTCAAAGGTTGTTTTAGATGAAAAAAAAAATGCATGTTTCTAAAGGTAAAATTTGTGACTAATATTGCTCAGAAAACATTTAGGCAAAAAGAGAAAATGCTGAATATCAGCATTTTCTCTTTTGACCTTAACGTTTCCCCCATCCTATTTTCATACTGACACCAAAAACAGGTGGTTTTTTTGGAAAGGGTTATAATTAAAGCACTTTCTGCGTGGATTTAATGCCCCCTTCCTTCTCTACTTCAGATAAGTAGCCATTGACTAAGCTAGGTCTACTCGTGTTTTTCGTCACAAATTCCATGTTTTGCTTTCTTGTTTTTTCTTTTCAATTCAAATAGATAAAAATGTCGAAAAACATTGGGAGAAAAGAAGAAAGGGCTGGTGACCAGTATTTTCTTTTTTCGTCTCAATATTTTTCCGTGTATTAATGAACACAAATAATACCGTTATCAACTTCCATTTTGCAAGTTCTATCAGCTTGCATATTGATCCACCAAAAATGTTATTTTGGAAAGGGATTATAAACTTTCATAATGCCATATCGAATAAAGGACGTCTTTTTCTAAATTCAATATTTTTGCTTGCCGGGACATACTTTCACCCCGAAAGAAAAGTAATACCATGCGTCTTTTGGTCGATAAGCAATTAAAGGGGTCCTGGAAACATCTTGATTAATCTACGTGTTAAATTTCGAAAACCTATATAAAAAGAAAAGGCAAGCTCTTAATTTTACACGTTAAAATTCCAACATCCTTGGTGATTCGCGAAACGTGGTGAGCTATGATTTTCCTTACTTTAAAAGTCCTCTTGTGTGTGAATTTTTTTTTGTTTTCTATTTTTTTTTGCTGTTGTTTGTATTGGTTTTTTAGTTTCCTTTTTTCTTAAGAAATTTTAACCAGAATGATTTTGATATAGGCCTATATATTAAATAAATTATGTATTTATTTACTTAAAAATAGTGGCATTTAAAATTCACATTTCTGAGAAATCTGGTTTTAACCTTTCATAAACGACAAAATGTTTAGGCCAGATCGATGGAAGAGTTGCATGACACAGAATGAATGAATTCATACGTAGAAAATGTTTACTTTATCAGCATTATTACTTTAGTTTCTTTTCATGTTTTCCCAAAGTAGGGATGCCAAAACCAGGTCTTGTTGGGAAAACAGCTAATATAAATAAACAATAGTTAATGATATGATCGAGAGAAAAGAATACATTGCTGATTATCGACAATTTCTCATTTTTTCCTCAATATCTTTTGTTCTTCAAAATTGACATTTTGTACTTTTGATTATTTTTCCGAGGCGTGTTTAGCCCATTTCCAGACGACAAAAGTTTGGGTTGTTCCAAATGCACAGAGAGTATGAAATGCTACATTTTTATTCTTTTGGATTTAAAACATTTTGGAAATGAAGCGTTTGCTTGCCACAAGCAATGTGTTCATTTTCCATGATGTTTTCCTAAACCGTTATTTCGTTGGGCGTCGAAAAGCGCCACTGTGTGGTAGTCGGGTTTAATGTAGCTTTACATGAAAACTTTGAAGAAAAATATTGAGAAAGCAGAGGGTAAAATAGACTGATGTCAGTCTGTTAAGAATAATTAGAGATTATTACACGGCTGATGAGGGCCGCAGAGTGATATCGGCTCACAACCGTGATATCTGCCCGGAGGTCTTTAGACCGAGGGCAGATATCAAGGTAATATAGGTTATTGCATTTATATGGGAATATATTGTGTCGGACAAGTTCTTTTGGCAGAGTAGGCCGAGCTTGCGAGGCCTACTACACCAAAAGAACAAGTCCGACACAATATATTCCCATATAAATGCATTTAACCTTTTTATTATATACTTTGATCTTGTTTTAGAAAAGTTATCATACACCAAATTCAAATTCACAAAGTTCCGTCCTTGGCGACTGCGCGTGTTAAAGTTCCCGTGCAATATCAAAGTATGCAATATAAAAAAATATTGCATACTTTCCTCCCGTTCAAATACATAGGGACAATATAAAAGTATATAATAAGGACCGATATCACTATCCAGCCCAAATCTGTATATTGCATTCTTTTTGTTACAAAAAAAACTCTATTCGATGAATAGATAGTTAATAAGTTATGTATCTTTTATTTCTGAGTGTTAGTCTCCCTTGGTTTTTCAAGAGACATAAACACATATACAGGGCCCGACACAATGCTATAGGTAAAATAGCATTGTCTCCATTCCCCTCATAGATTTTCATGCTATAACATACGACTTTAGAGTCGGGGCTACAGAAAAGAGGGAATGGAGGCATTCTAAATTCATTTCAAACCCATGTTGTGGGTACTAATTTGATTTGTCTCGATGAGAAGATTCTAATGAGCATCTACAATATAAGGTTCAACGAATAGAAAATAAAATACATAATATTACATTTCAAACAAATCTTTCACCAATTTAATCTTTAGCTGTGTAAGGAATGTCGAAAATAAAGGCTTGCTTCTTTTTATGGCCCTCTTTAAAGATACTTGTGAACTTTTTAAGAAAATCTACAATAATTCGTTTAATACCTGACCGTTTTGACAACGATTTTTAAAAAACAAAGAACGTGACAAAAAGACAGAAATTAGATGAAAGTAACATACTTTTTAAAATCTGCTGACAAAAATAATCAAAAACCAACGTTTTCGTTGGTCAAATAATTTTTCAATATTTTCCTTTTGTCTCGATAATTTTCAAACCTTTCACAAACAAGACCTGGTGTCCAATAGGGAAGTATTTTAGAAAACAGAGAAGCAAAATAAAACAAATAATGTTACACATAATAAAGTTCTATGTTGTACACAAATGTTTTTGGGAAACGTTTGTATTTGTTGTCTGTAGCGGCTTTCAAATTGGATCGCTAAAACTTGTTTTTGAGAAAGGATTTGAGACAAAGAAAAATATTGTTTCAATTTACAATCAATTTTGCCAAGATCTTGCCCATTCCGGTTTCTTTTTCTTTCCAAATTTGATGCCCTTCCCTGTAGGCTGAATACACCAGTTCTGACAGGCACTAGGACCTGACAGTCACCGTAGCCCGTCTAGCTTAAATTTCTTCTTCTTTTTAATTTGATTTTAAGAATTTGAATATATTTGAATGTAAGAGGTAATTCAAAGAAAGAAAAACCTTCTTCCAAGCACACGAAATCAAAGGACCGGGGCGAAACTAAAGCTTGTTCTGTAACTCGGAAATATTCACTCATATACCACGAATCAGCTCAATGCATGCCAGGATTTCGAAAAAAAGTCCGGAAAACTAATTCACGGGTGAACGGACGGAGTGTAAATCTAAAGTCCCCTTCGGTTCTCGCAATTATGTAGTAGTCTGCAAAACATCTAAATGTGGATCGTATAGAATAATATGTTTGGGAAAGAAATAAGTTTCAATTCTAAATTTTTATCTCGACATTGTTTGTTTGGAAAACTACTTTTTATGGTGGTTGATTTATGGCATTTCGTATCTATCTTCGCCTGACGCCCGCCACACAAAGCACGAAAAAACACCAAAATAGTTTATTTGTCGTAATATTCATCTTTTCGCCTGAAAAATCATAGGCCTATTAAGTATTGAAGGCAAGAGAACGCCAGGGGTTTGCAAAATGATGTTGACGAACAACCAAAACTTTGGTTGGTCATTATTAACATATTTATCAGCTGATTTTAAAAGATCTAACATCGATCTAATTTACATTTTCAACTTCACTGCCTGAAATCAAATTCAGAGTTTTCAAGTATAAACAAAAATATTGACGATTTCCTGAAATTGTTGTGCCACGTGATTTTGGTCGCAAGGTCACCGTTTAACCTTAAAGAAAAAAAGTGGTATCATGCGCCGTTAAATCGATAATGCAATTAAAACAAATGGGAACATCCTGTAAGGCACTACAGCTTAATACTTTCACAAACAAGACATGAATAAGAAATACCCCTTCGAAAAATGTCGGGAATCCTTTAGGACAAAAGAAGAAATTGCTAATTACAAACTTTTCTTGTTTTGTCCCCAATATTTTCTGAGCTATTTTATGCATAAATTCTACGTCCATTAGTCTTATGTTGTTGTCTACCACATCTTTTATATTATATCAGGCCTCAGGTAAGGGTTGACCTCAAAGGCAAAAGTCATATCATGTGCTTTTAATCGATAAGCAATCAAAAATTCGGGAAACAGCTTGTTCAAAAAAGTACATGTATATAAGAATAGTATACCATGGTACAATATCTGACTCGTTGAATTTCCATACAAGCAACTTAAATTGATGGTCATAGAGGTTATTTCTGTCTGTCCCTTTATTGTGCCATTAATATAGTTTATACTTGTTTATTTTTTTATTATTTTTTATTTTATTGCTAATATAGTTTTACAAATCGTTAACTTTACCCCCTCCCGAGCGACAAACTTTCAGGATATGGCTAAGAAAGCTAAACACTATGGATAAAATGATTAGAGAAGATTTTCGCATTATAAGTTTGCTATGAGTGTCATCTTCTTTTGCCTCAATATCTTTCCTAAGCATTTCTACTATGACGCCAAAACCATGTTATGTTTAAGAAATTAGGGTTAACCCTTTACTGCACAGTGACGTCTTCGGGCTCTTTCACAACAAAAGGCATGAGAAATCAAAGTGGAAATTGAGGTAAAAATAAGCCCCCCCCCCTTTTCAGACACTGCGGTTTTAGCCCACACAATATTTAATTGCTTCCTACGGACTAGCCTGGCTCCTAGGCCGTGAGAATGAATACGCCAATATCCATATATAAATTTACAAAGGTACTTCACTCCTGCTGGAAAAAATCATTTACTCAAATTACTGCCCTTCTCGTTATAATCTCACGCTACATTTACAGAGAGTATGGCAGTGTGGTAAATTAGATGTACAGTACTTACATATATCTTTTATTAAAAATCAGATCAGTCAGACTGGAGCCAGTCTACCTACGGACCTGCTTTAGGTGAAAGCAAGAAAGGAAAAAACACAAACATTTGTCAAATTTGTTTGGATTTTTACTGAACAAGAAAGAGAAAGAATATCAGTTAATTAAATGGTATTTCAATTCGAATTGCAAACCATTTTTAACGAATATGTATAAGATAGAGGCTGTATAGTAGATTCTACGCGAAATGAACATTCAAATGCGTGCACCGCATTGAATGTTAATATCGCGTAGAATCTACTATACAGACCCAATCTAACTTGGTGTTTGCTAGCGGGTTATTAGAGACGGGGGCGTGGCTATGTACTCGTATAGACGTCACATACGTCGTATATTAGCCGACAGTCTCGTTTGAGCGAAATATAGCAGCGAAATTTAAAACTATACTGCACTTTCGTTGGTCCAAAAAGTAGGTCGAGCACTAAGTTCAAATGCAAATAAGAATGCCTGCTGATTTTCAGTTGCTTCATCAAAGTAAACAGTAACGTAAACAGCTGCTGACGAAGATATTAGAGAACAGTTTAGATCTAGACCAGACTGTGTGCATATATAGACTGATCTGGATAAATGTTATTCTAAAATGCTGTGACATGTTAGCTCTGTCCAAAACAAGGCGTCTTTAATAAATTAGACTCGAGAAAACATTGAGGCAAAAGAAGAAAGTGCTGATAACCAGCACTTTCCCCTTTTGCCTCAACATTTTCTGTTCTCTATTGTACACAAATTAAACCTTGATTGGCATCTATTGTGTTGTCTGCAACAGCTTTAGAATTGAACAACCCCAGAATTCTATTGTTTTGGAATGGATTAAGCCTTTTCCAAACGGCTAATTTTCAAAATTTCCATTTCAAAAGTTGCTACAGACGACAAATGGACCTTGTTTAAGATAGAATTTGTCTACAATATAGCAAGGAAAATATTGAGACAAAAGGAGAAACTGCTGGTTACCAGCAGTTTCTTCTTTTGTTTCAATGTTTTCCTAAGCCTTTTCTACAAGGGACGTCAAAACCAAGTCTTGTTTGGGAAAGGGTTAATAGATTCTGTCTCATATTTACTTGACAGAAAAACCAAGATGGATAGGAATAAACTATATGTTATACTCATACTAGTTTTGCTGGCTACAGTCACAAACGCTCTTCATCAAGGTAAGCGATTAAGGTCGTGCATCCATCGTTAGATATTCGCGACGTCTGAGTTTTTTTCTTGAGACGTCGTTGACAATTCGTTACGTGACGTAATGTCCAAAGTTGCGGACCAAGACAATTAAATAAGGCATTCGCATTTGAAATAGAATGTTTGTAAACTTTATTTCAGATTCACACAATCATTTTGTATCAAATTAAAGGCATTAAAGAGATGAATAGTTTTGAAGAGGTCATTTGAATGTGAAACAACCAACCTGATTGGCCCTGGTTAGCACATGGCATATTTTGTGTTCAATACATAATTTACGCAAAACTATTCTCTGACGCGCCACTTAAAAAGGGTACTTAATCCC
Organism: Fragum sueziense; assembly: GCA_963680895.1. Classification (NCBI taxonomy): domain Eukaryota; kingdom Metazoa; phylum Mollusca; class Bivalvia; order Cardiida; family Cardiidae; genus Fragum; species Fragum sueziense. The sequence continues at coordinate 10,039,516 of OY804596.1, forward strand.
AAAACCTTTAAAACGCATTTTGTTATTTATAGAATTCATCAAAATCACACAGCATCAATCGCGGTCACGGAGGGACGTGAGTTCGATCGAGCCATGGGACGAATTTCCTTCAACCATGCAGTTTACCCTCCATATGAAGAAAAGAGACGTGCCTGTAACGTTGTATAAAAACCAGATGCCACACGAAATCGCATTTTCTAGCAATGATGGATCTTTTCAACCAGATTTCAGAAGATCCGAGGTAGGCGTATTTCGTTGGTGTTATTCTAAAGCCTCGTAACTACAGCTTTAATCAAACTGTAGTTACGGGGTTTTAGAATTACACCGACGGGTGTTTTTCTGAAACCTCGTAATTACAGCTTCAATCTAGCTGTATTTACGAGTTTTTAGAATAACTTCGACAATCTACTGATGGAGTTACAGTTTTGAAGATGAACTGGTCTCTTTTGGTATTGGAGACCAACATAAACCTTGATCAGCTTGTGTATACACACAGTCTGATCAAGACCCATATTGCTTTGTAATTACTTCCTCATTGTGGGTGACAATTTGGAGGCTCGGTAAGGATGGTGTGATTGTGCTAGTATGATAGATGAAAGAAATCCATCGTCAGGTGTTCCAGTCGCCGCGATATTACCATAGCTGGTGATAGAGGCGTTGAACCCCGGTCAATCGATCCGTTTCATACTATATTTCAATTAAAGAAGTCCTAAATGGGCAACAGAAATGGTCAAATGTCATTTTAATAGAAAATTATCAGAGTTGGATAAGTCGAACTCCGGATATGTCGAAGTATTTTAACGGTCCCTCTGACTTTGACACAACGAGTGTAAGTGGTATAACAATTCTCCAAAACGATACAAAATTACTTTGTTCCAAACCGCAAATTGCTGTAGACGGAAAAATATGGGAATAAAAATCGTCTTGGTTTAATATAAGACAACGTTGAAAGAAAATGAGAATTATGACAATCAGCATTTTCTTGTTTCCTGCAACGTTGTTTTTACTTGCTCTATGGACGTCAAAATCGGGTCTAGTTTTGTATTTACTCCTTTTTCTGTATTTGCAGTACCGGTTCGCTTCTTACCAAGATGTTTTGACCAAGTCAGCACTCATCGTTGATTGTAAAGACTCGATGGACTCGTGTACGCTGGTAAGCTAACTCCTTTTTAACCCTTTCCCAAACAAGACCTGGTTTTGACATCCCTAATAAAAAAGACTTAGGAAAACATTGAAACAAAAGAAGAAACTGCTGATAACCAGCAGTTTCTCCTTTTGTCTCAATATTTTCTATGCCATATTTTACACAAATTCTATCTTTAATAACTTCCATTTTGTCATTTGTGGCAGTTTTTGAAGTGGATCACCCTAAAACTTTGCCATGGGAAAGGGTTAAATAATAAAAAATAATTATACTCTCAGGCATTAACCCTTTTCCAAACGAAAATTGTCACGGTGATCGTAATATATGCCTTTTAAAAAAGCTGCCACAGACGACAAAATAGATGTTGACGAATTTATGTAAAATTTTATTCAAATATCACACTGGAAATACTGAGGAAACACACGAGAATGTTAGTTAGAGCATAAATCTCCTTTTGCCACAATATTTTTCCAAACAATTACGTTTAGAAACGCGTAAACTAGGTTTTATTTGGACGTGTGTTCACCATTACACTAGACAAGAGTTTTTTTTCAATGTTTTTAAAATGACTGTTTTCGCAAACATAACAGCGAAAATTAAAATTTGCCCCAAAAGAGTGAATTGCTTGAGATCAGAATTCTCTTCTTTTGTCATCAATGTTATAGAAATATGTGGAATTTGACTAGTATCTTGAAATTTACTTTTACCACACAGTAACTCCTTTTGACTCCATCAAACAAAAAGGTATTGGAAAACATTGTGGAAATTGAAGAAATTGCTTATGATAAGATACTTTCTACACTAAAATACTAAAAATGTTAATTTCATTCACTTGAAATTGTCTGCTGCAAAATCTTTGAATTTGGACCAGTCCAAAATTTGTCGTTTGGTAATGGCTTAATGGACTTCCTAGTATGTCCCTATTAGCGGGACGGTCTCATATGACTTTAGTATGTTGTTCGTCACTTTATCGTTTTGTGTCGCTTAGCTTTTTATTGTCGTGTATACTATTATATTAAAAAGTTTGATGTTTGTATTTACGTAGCATGGTAGTTTCCATCTGGATAACACCAAGTATAAGATCGAACCCGTGACCCACAAGGAGGGCAGCCATAACGTGACAGAGACACCAGAGAGATCTGTGTTCGATGAGATAGGCCAATTACCGACCGCTGATACGGAAATGTTGAAAACGCAGGAGAAAATTCGTGCAGGTATGTATAGTAGTAAAGTATCACTGGTGGTGAACTCGGCCAAAGCGAGGGACGTTTTCGCTACAACAAGGTATAGATATTTCGCGTTTAAATGTGAGTTTAAAGACCAGTTTTTCTAATGACAATAATATTGTTCTAAAAATAGACCGGATTTACCGTTTTCTATTGACAAACCGTCGGTGTTGTTATAAAATCTCGTAACTATGGCTTTATCGAAGCCGTAGTTACGAGATTTTATGACAACACCGACGGAATACATTTTTGAAAAAAAAACGTCCCTCGCTTTGGCCGAGTTCACCACCAGTGAGTATAGTATTATACAATGATGCATTTTGACGACCTTCAAAAATCTCCCACTAGTACAATGAATCTCGTTGAGGCTCTTCAAAGACTTTTTCCACTCCGTTATATCTATCATTTATCTATTCCAAAAAAAAGGTTGCGCCTTTTAACGCCGCGCAAGATAACGGCATTGGAAAATATTGCGGAAAATGAAGAAATTGCTTGAGTTAATAATTAATTAATTAATTAATTAATTTATTTATTTATTCATTTCGTTTTATTTATTTATCAATTTTGATGGAGGCGTGTTTTACAACTAGCATACATGTACTCCCTTTATTATTGCAGCGATAGAAAAGAGAGCCGCAGCGGAAGAACTGTCCCAGAAAAGTACGAATGCACATGAGGACCCGACAAGGAGCAACAATTACAGGGATAGACGCTCTACTGCCCATGCTGCACGCAATAAACGTGTTCCTTCCACTCCATGCAACGTCCTAGAAGTACAAGTGGTCCCTGATTGGACAGTTTTACAATTGTACGTAAATAAACCAATCGTCATGTTGGCCATGGTAGCGGCTAGCCAATCAAATTTATTATCTAGTCACGTGTATTTCCCATTTTGAATTTTCCATTAAATAGAGATCTTCATTTGTCTAAACTTAACAAATTCTATAAAACAAACAAAAAAGTATCAGTTGAATTTAGAAAAAAGTTTAAACATTAAATTGCTTTTAACCTTTCTTTTAAGACAATTCTAGACTGGTCTCAGTTAAATAGAACTACAATCTGTGAAATTGTTATTACCTTTATGTGAACTAGTTGAATTTATAACCTGGAATATATCGAGCCAAAAAGAGAAAATAACGGATCTAAGCACTTCATGCTTAGCTTAAGGGACATCGATGCCAGGGGTGGTACAGCTTACAGAGTACACAACAATTCTTCCGATCGCCATCCAGTCAGATGGTTTGTTATGTAATATTGCTGTAGAAAGTCGATTTATATATATATATATATTTGTGAATATAACCACAGGACTTGTGTTTTGGAAAGTGTTAAGCAGATCGGAGTGAATATGTCAAAATTTTGGAGGAAAAACGTTTGGGACCTAGTGGAAAATTTGATATACAACCATATCATTTTGATTGTGGCATTTTCGACCTATATTTTGATTTCAACTATCCATATATACACGTATGTTGATAAAGTTACAAACCATACCATTAGACGATAGATATATATTTGCCAATCGGGTTCCTTTCTCTGCTTAATATCCTTTTCAAATCTGTGATATATTAACATATTTGTTGGAACATATCGTCAATGTGTCACAGAATTCCCGCCCTGAGCATGTTCTTTCTTCTTGCAGCTTTGTAGATAAGGTTGGATCGTTTTTGGCAAAAGCCGAGATGCTGCGACATTACATCGCTTTATTCAATGAGGTATGTCACGGTGTATAATCACGTGACTCAGAATTTCCGATAATCTTCAATATCATTTTTAATACTTGACCAATTTAAATTCGGTTTAAAGCAGAGATAGTGGGAAAATGCCAGGAATAAGCTGGACGTGTTGAATTGTTGAAAAATCAACTGATAAAGTTATTGAAGATAAACCAAAATTTGGTTTATCTTCAATAACTTTTTTATCAGTTGATTTTTCAAAAATACACAACATCCATTTAATGCGTGATGTCTGTCTATCTTCTCTGCTTCAAACCGAATTCAAATCGGTCCCGTATTAACAAGGTTATTGAATATTTTTTTAAATTGTTGTATCACGTGATTACCTACCGTGTATGTGAAAATGCTTTGCTTAACCCCAACCACCGCCACACCCACCTCACAAAAATGTGTTGAGAACATTGCAGAGAATAATGTGGAAAAAAAATAATACAAAAGAAGAAAGAGCAAATCGTCGTTGTAAATGCAAAACCTCGTATCTCGTTTTTGGAAAATTTCAAAGGGGAGGGAAAAAAGTGTAGTAACTTTTCCCAAACTGAAATGTTTTACTTGAAATTTGGACATATTGTTCACAAATGATTTGTCATCAATACTGATCAGTAAAATATCTCAAAACCTGCAAGAATTGTCTGTAAATTGGCACACAAGTTTGTACTTTGAAAATCGCAAGCATCGACATACGAGGTTTTGCATTTACACCGACAAAATATACAGTAAATACCACTTTTGTCTTCGTATTTTCTATGCAGTTACTTCACAATGAATAGCCATTAAATGTATTTCAAGGAGACCACGACATTCGCATAGTCACTTTTTCCTTTATGGTACATGCCTCAAAACCTTTGGATCAGCCCGCATACATACATTTACCTTCTGATTCTCGGTTATTATTTTATTTTCTACAAATGTACTAAATACCGAAGAATACATAATTTTTCGCATGGTAAAGGGATAACCCTTTTCAGAAACTGTGCTGCTTTTCAGAAACTCCTGTTTATTTTGGCGAAAAAGCATGACAGAAAAAAGTTCCAGTAGTTCAGAATGCTCCAATATTTATAAAGTATGACACATTCGGAACACCTCTGTTAGAATATCGTTTTTAAAAGCGCTTAATCTAAAATGTGCGTCTTTATATGATTTAACCCTTTTCCAAACTAGACCTGTCTTGACGTCCCTACTAGAAAATGTTTAAGAAAACATTGAAACTAAAGAATAAAAACGCTGATAATCAGAATTTTCTCCTTTTGCCTCAAAATTTTCTGTGCTATATTGTACACGAATCGATTGACAGTTGAAATCTATTTTGTCGTTTGCAGAAGCTTTCAAATTGGGGTACCCTAATATTTTGTCGTTTGGGAAATGGTTAACTAACCCTACTAGATTCGAACCAATGCCAGCAAATTTGTTATTGAAAATCAAGAACGCCCCTTCCCTTGTTTACATATCACATCGATGGCTCAGCGCGAAACAGTTGTAACTGTCATAATGTGTGCCAAAATATGTTGACCGGGCAATAAATGAGAGGTGATTGTTTTATTTCAGATTGATCTCCGATTTAAATGTCTAGAAGATCAGCAATACAACATATGTTTCCGCGTATATTTCGCTGCATATAGGGTCGAAGAACAAGTAAGGAGGTTTTAATCCATCGACAGACCGCAAAATATCAAACTTGTCCAAATTGAGAGATATCATAGACATTGATATAGATAATAATGAATAGATATCAATGAAAGATTTCATTGCAAGTGAATGAAATTTTACAATTATCATATTTGGGTCTTTTTAGGTAGAACACATTGTGAAAATGGAAATAAATGTCACAAACAATTTCTTCATTTACCACAATGTTTTCCAAAGCCATTTACTTTCACATAAAATAGTTTGAATGGCATATCAAAGGACGAGTAATACATTATTATATTTATACGATGAATTCTACAATAGTCCACAATTCTATCTTCGATTGCAAAAAATATTTTGGTCTTGTCAAGTTTGAACTATGAAAAGTAGTCCAAGTTTAACTCATATAATTGATCACTTGCTCATGTGTTTAAAATTCGTTTTTTTAATACTACGATTATCTACTTTTCGCATCCAAACTTAAAGCTGCTATTTCCCAGATTTGGACCCAAAATTTGTCAAAAACAAACGAAATGTACACTTTTTAAGCTTTATATGACCTGACTAAATGATTACGACAAACTATTGAAGTAACGACTCATTTTTTTGCAATTTGATACCAAATTCATGAAGCGATGTCGAAAGTAGGTCAAAACAGTAGGACATGCGACTTTCTTAAATGACGTCACAACAGACATGATGACGTCATATTGAAATTCAAGTATGAATCTCGTTTGAATCTTGGTCCGCACTGTATGCGCATGCGTGACAGTTAAAAAATAAATTCAACCGCATCTGTGACGGAGATGAATTTGGGTTTGGATTCTCCCTAAATTCTCTTATAATTTCGGTTCAATCTCTGTCTGAATGGCATATTATTAACCATTCTGGGGTGCCCAACACAAAATTTTTGCATATTTTTTCAAAAAAAATCATTTTTTGCAATTAGACCATCTAGCTGTTACCCTCCAGCTTTAATAAGTGTAATTTGCATAATTGGAGCTTAGGATAGATTCTAAACAATGACATTGAAAAATATTTGAATTTGTTACCTTATAAATGGTTTTCTTATATTGCGAAATTACGACTCTCGTCCCATTCCCTCAGAATTGAATCTGGCAGACATGGAGTAAATAGAATAGAACGAAATCAACGTAAATGCCAGATATGCAACGTAAATGAAATAGAGGATGAGTTTCATTTTCTTTTCATTTGCGAGGCATACTCTGAATTACGGAGAGATTATCTAAAAAGGAAATATTATATTCGACCAAATATGCATAAGCTTATTCTATTGTTCAATAACCCAAACAAAAATATTTTGATTAATTTGGCTAAGTTTATAAAAGAGGCTTTCGTCCGGAGAAATGGTATTTTGAATGATATTCAGACTGTATAATTTCACCACATACAGCTCCAAATTAACTGATTTGTCATCTGCTTCTCTTCCACATACATTATACATAATGTGTTATATTTTTGTCTACCATTTGATGATCACGTGTACTATTGTTTGTTTATATGTTTTGTTGTTTGACAAGAAACTGTAAAGTTTACGTCAATAAAAGTATTGTCTATTGTCTATCTATTGTCTAATTGTGATCAAAAGTTAGTATAAAAAGAACCAATTAATTTACAAATATACCCGAAGACTGAATATTGTTCCTTTTTTCATAATAGTGACGCATCACGCTAAAAGGGACCTTATCGGTTGTGTGAAAAATATCGACCCTAGCCTGTCTGCGCAGTCCGCGCAGCCAGACAAGGGCCGACACTTTTCACTTCTATGTTATTTTCTAAATCCGGAATGTTTTCACTATCGAACTATATGTTCATATTTGCGTACGGGATCTGGTTGACCTGTGCGGAGTCTGAAAAGTTTGTCAACATTTGGATTTTTGTATTCGAATAAGGTCCCTTTTCGCTTGACGGGTCACAATTTATTATTTTAACAGCAAGATAGTACTGCTTGGTCCAGTGTGTTTCTGCCCAACGGTAACATTGATGCAGCTGAGACGTTATTTAAATGTACTGAGAGAACAGTTTTTGCTCCATTTGTGGATACCACCATTTGTTTTACAAGGTAAACAATCGACTAAACACCCACAGTCACCATCTACTTAGTATCTTATCACTACTTCAAAATGAGTATTTAATTATAAATATTTGAATACCGAAATGTCGCAAAAGATTTATAAATTACATGTCGTTGTAGACCTTTACTTTATTACCTCAAGAAATTAAATGGTTTTGTCATCCTCGCAGTATAAATATGTTTTTCTGGTATTGCTGTGAACGTTTTCTTGACTAGGAGTTTGTGTAACTGGCTCTTAACCCATTACCAAACGGCAAATTTCAGACTTTCCCAATTCAAAAGTGTTGCAGACGACAATTTCAAATATTAAGATTGTTTGGTACTTGTGGGTAGAAGACATTGTAGAAAATGAAGAAATTGTTTGTCACAAGCAATTTCTTTATTTTCCACAATGTTTTCTAAAGCCTGTACCCTGTGAGGAGTCAAAAAGAGTCAATATGTGGTAATGGGTTAAAGTAACTTTTTCGACATCGTCGCTTTTTTTTTTAGAAATCTTGTATCTACAGCTTCAAGGTACTCAAACCTTTATCAGATTCACGCAATGTCGGAAAATTTCTTGCGACATCATACACACGTCCTGACGTATTCTATTTGTACGGACATGTTATGATTTAGATAAAAATGACATTTTCCACAATCGAATGTCTACGACGGCGCTCGAATCATTCCGACTTAGCGTTAATCTCATTAAGGGGGGGGGGGACTTTAAGAGAGCTATAACTCATCGGTTGTAAAAGGAGAGTTGTATACAAACACTAAAAACCAAATACATAGTTTTAAAATTTACCAAACCATTTATCGTAAGCTATACGAGCGAATTAATGTCCTAATTATTTTATTCCCAAAAGAGGAAGTGTTTGTGTTGGGCCATTTATCAACAACAAGAAGTAAAGTGTTTGTATACAACTCTACAGTTATAGCCGATGAGTTATATTGATATTAGGTTTTTGAAATACGTTACGTAGAATCTCCAGTGGTCGTATACTCTCCAAAGCCGAGGTCTATTGATTAATCAAATATGACCTCTGCTGTTTTTCATGCACAAACAGCCTATTTGGTTGTCATAGTCTAATTATAGCACATCATTTGAATTAACGAATCAAAATCATTCAGTTTTATCTTGTATGATCATTGTACGTATACATTACGTCGCTTCTTTTTTTGGCTGAAGCCGGTTACATTTGAATTATCGAATTAAAATCATTCAGTTTAATCTTGTTTGATTACCTTAACCATTACGTCGCTTCTATTTTTGGCTGAAGCAGGTAATTTGAAGTGTCAACCAATGAAAATTTGTATCAGATTTTTCAATTGTTTTGTTGTTTATAGCTAATGATTGGATACCGAAATCCCGACAAGGCCCCGATATTAGACGTGAAATGACCCCGTGGGAACAAAGTATCATTCTATCATAATGGAATGAAGAGAGAATGTGCTCTGTTTTTAAGAGAGTATTGTTCGTATACACGGTGTATAATCACGTGATACACAAATTTCAGAAAATCTTCAATAACTTTGTTAATATTGGACCGATTTGAATTAAGTTTGAAGCAGAGAATGTGGACAGACGTCACGCATTTGATAGACGTGGTTGATATTTAAAAAAAATACTGATAAAAAAGTTATTGAAGATAAACCAAAACTCCTGACTAAAATGAACTGTTGTATTTTTCAGAGAAAACATACAAGAAGTGGGGGATGATCCAAAATATCGAAGTATGTAAGGCAAAATAAACCAAAATGTGCGGTTCAGGTTACAAGAACGATCCTAGCAAAAAAGGGCCGACTCGAAATCTGAGCCGCGTTCTTTAGAGCGAGATTTTTTGAGATATATTGAGATTTCTTAAGATGTTTTAGGATAAAGCGCTCTTTTGAGCAAGATTTTTAAGACAATCAATGGGAGCCGCCATTACTCTATACTTATTTCGGAACCCCTCGGTAAATTCTGTAGAATCTATATGGGAGAGAATTGACCGAGTTGTTCCGAATGCTCCATGATTCAAAAACCGCGGAGTTCCGAATGCTCCATACTTCATACAAATGACGTCATGATGACGTCATTTGTACGAAGTATGGAACATTCGGAACACCTCACTTATAATCTCGGTCTCAAAACGCTGTATCAAAAACATCTTAAGAAATCTTAAAGAATCCCGCTCTAAAGAACGCGCCTCTGGTTTGGCATCAAAAGGAAGAATTCAAGAAACAACAACAGGGAACACAGCAGCCACAAAGACCGAATGAATGAATAAGATATCGTCGCTTTTCAACAAAAGCCTCGTAACTTTAGCTCGTATTGAGCTGCAGTTATCAGGTTTTTCGTGAAAAGCAGCGATATTAAAAAAAAAAAAAAAAAGCTGACGGATGTTAATTTTTTGCGCACGTATCCTGAACCGCGCTTATTTTTCATTTGGTCTTACTTTGAGTTTTATCATTCATCATTGAAAGATATACTCCGTAAATATTGACCTGAGCCTGTTGAATATGTAATGAGTAATTGTAATGCGAAATTATCACCCTCCAGCATATGTTGACACGAGAAGCATGTGCAGAATACAAAGTCGTAATGCACATGGAAACTATCGACTCTGCTCGACAGTGAGGATGGCTGGCGAGTATTGATTATTCCATGTCACAATCACTCATTTCATATTCACCAGGTTCAGGTCAATATTTACGGAGTATACAATTTTTGCTATAGTCCACCAAACTTATCTGAGGAGAACTTAGTTTTCGTCGGCAAGGCCTGTTAATTAGGCGTCTTATGATAACATTGCCGAAATGGGAGCATTACATAGGCCCTATACAAAAAAAAAAAAAAAACCAAACAGAAAAAAGTGTATTTCATCATTCATCACATTGATTTATACTGTCTAATGTTTGTTTGGTACAGAGATGAATCAAGTTTAAATAATGATGCTTATCATTATGCACTATTTTCCCGACTTGAACGGTATTACATGGGAAAACATTGAGACAAAAGAAGAAAACGCTGATACGCAGTCATAGTGTTCAATATTGACGCTATATTGAGTTGAAAGTCGACATCTTTAATTATATAGTCTAATACACTGCATATCAGGCCGAAATCATATATCTTGATGATGAACATAAGAAGGAATATTGAATGAATAACGATATATAGCGCATTGAAAAGCCACATTTACTTCATATCTGTAGCTTTATTTTCTCGATGCTTTTCAACAAAACGATCGTAACTGCAGCTTGTTTAAAGGGACATTTCATTCCCATTTCAATTTTTTAAAGTATGTCTTGATGCCAAGATTGGTTATTCTAATGAGTGTAAATACTATTAGTTTTTTGAAGTTGTTGTTGATAAGCGAGAAACGCGCATTTAAAGTTGAGACAGAATCGATAAATTCCATATAAATCCGAACTGTTGTCCACAACAATTTGTTTAAATTTAACACAAAAATATATATTTCTCGTAAACAGCGCAATATTGTGGCTTGAAATTTTCAGAATTTTCATAAGGAAATATGCTCTTTCAGAAAAAAATAAAAGTAAAATTTATAACAAAAAATTCTGAAATGTCACTTTAAGCTGTAGGAACGACGTTTTCGTTGAAAATGGACGCTATTCGTTTGCTCTGGAACATTTCAGGTTACGCATATATTGGTATTCTATGTAACCCTCAATGGAGTGCATTTCAAGCCATTAACGCCGAAGACAACCATGATGATACAAATTTACTCGTCGCATCTTCCATATTGACAACGTAAGTTTTGGTTTGTTATTATTGACACCCATAATGGCCCACAAATCGCGTAGTTTATATTGTTTTCATTGAAAGCCATGTCACTGCAGCTTATTTTGGTTTAATCCCATTTCGTCTACTCCGAATTCATCTACTCCCAATTCGTCTACTATTTTTGACATAAGTCCCATTTCGTCTACTTTCTATACTTTGCAAGTATATCAATATATCATATGATTTTTATCAAAATGTTTGCATTTTTATTTTATTTGTGAATATATTGACTTAATTTCTTTTCTTAAAACAAAAAAATGTCGTTTATTGATGATTTGACATGAAAGTAGACGAGTTGGGACAGTAGACGAATTGGGACTCATTGCACTTAAAAACAGTGGACGAAATGGGAGTAGACCAATTGGGATGTTACCCTTATTTTAAGCTACAGTTTCGGTTCTGGAAGAAAAGCAGGGTTATTTTGTATCATAAGAATATTAGGGTTTCGTCAGTGATTGTTTTTCTTGTTCTGTGTACTCGTTGCTAGCCGAAGTCGCAATTTTCAATGATAAACACGAATAATAAACACAAAATACACAGATTATAATACATCTGCGAATTATCCGTTCTTCAATGTTCTTTGTTTCCGTTTCATAGCGCTACGCGTACGAGATCGGACATCAGCTTTTACATTTCTATCGCTTAACAACAATTCAAACACCGATTTTAAATTGCATAATCAGGTATATCAGAGACGATTCCAATAAGTACAGGGTGTCCCAAAAGTAAGGTTACACTTTTAACCTCATATATCTCGGGTAACATATCACTTGCATATTCCTAACAACGCTGATAGTATAGAAGGTCATGTGGAGAAATAAATAAAAGAGATTTCATAAAAATATCACGCAATTTGTGTATGTCATCTATGAAAAGTCCAGCACACCATATTTTCTCAATGACGTCATTTTGATGGTAAATGACGTTCTCTAGATTACGTTTCCTTTGGCTCTTTCCCTGATTTATTATTGTGCATAAGGTTTTTTTCCATAACTGCCTCACATGTGTCAATAGAAATTTTCATATATTCTCTTTGATTATTCGGCAGCAACACTGAAACATGTTCTTGCTTTGTGAATTGCACTTTAGATTGCAAGTGTCTCAACAGAACATAATCCAGTAAATTCAAGTCCGGCCTGTGCCCACCGACAAAAGTGTTTGACCTGATATCTAAAAGACTGCGATTTCGTAATTTGAACATTGCACAGAAAAAGATTCACATAAAATTTCGAAATGCACTGTACTAATAATTTCAATAAAACTTATTCCGACGAAATTCTTCTCGTTGACTTTCCTGGACTTCCAAATAAAGCCCCATTCAAAGCTGAGGCATTTTCTGCGCTGCAGGATGTTTTCAGTCTTTGCTTCTTTGTTCATCAAAATCTGACATAGATCGTTCAAATTTATCGATTATTGAGTAGGTGAGTTTTCTTCTTGGTGTATCTTCCATTTTGAATTGAGATTAAAACTTTCTTTGCTCACATACTGGAAATTGAGATTAATGATAGGCTTTACCACATGTACAAACGTTGTAAGAATGTAGGCCGTGACGTCATTTTGATAGTGGTACAGATGACGTCAAAAATGAAGCCACTGTAATAAGTACATTACGTTGAAGTGTATGACAAACATAATTTCAATGAATTCTGCAGATAATGATGATTCTTTTGAAAGAAATTGGCTAAGAAATAGCAGAGCTAGTACGCTTTTAAGTGTTACCTTACTTTTGGGACACCCTGTACATACAATATAGGATTTTGATTTTAAGGTTTACAGACCCTGAAAAAATCCCCACTTTCTAGCCATAGGAAATGCACCAAATTACACACACTTGTAAATGTACTTCGTACAAGTTGATTCACCGTGCCGGATTTCAAGATTATGCTTCAGGCAGTATATATTTTACAAATATTATTTTACTCTATATTCATATACAAGGGAGGTAATTTAGGACATTTTTGTCAAATATTTCCATAAGTATGCATTAATTCAAAATTCTAAACCGTTCAAAATGATTATGTTTGTATTTAAAATGGAAATGTAACACAGTTTATGAATTATTTGCACTTTAAAAATTTCACCTCTGGCCTCTGGCTCTCTGGTGCTTTTGAGGGGTTGGATACCTTAAATAATAGAACCAGAATGTTGCTTCATCATTTTATCTGTTACTCTGCATAATAATGTTAAACACAATATAGGGTTTGGATTAGACATCCCTTATGAGATTCACGCGGTTTCGGAATTATTCGTGCAACGTCGTGCAACGTCGAAAACATTAGGCGGTGGAACGTTCCACCGCCGAATGTTTACGACGTCGCAGGAATGAGTAAAATACCTAGAAATATCAGAAAATCTTTAAGTGCTTTAAGAATGAGTTCCCATCAACTTCAAATAGAACGTGGAAGATATCGTGGTGTACCAGAGGAGCAAAGATTGTGCACATCGTGCAACTGTGTTGAAAACGAAATACATTTTTTTATTAATTGTGAAAAATATAAGAATCAGCGGTTGCAGTTACACGCTAACTTAATTAAAACTGGTTTTAAATGTGATAATCAAGATGACAATATAACTTTTTTTTCAAATTGATGACATGTAAAAGAATAAATGTTATTCAATACATTGCATGTTTTATTAATGACTACAAAGTAGCATAGCTTTAAACTCCAAACAGTATTTATGTTTGTGTAGAAATTAGAAATAATACATTTCATTATTTACTATTTGTATATTTGTTAGGGAACTAACTCCAAAATTAGACACAAAAATAAGTTTAATTGTTTCTATCGAAGTGTTAAATGATCTACATGTACTTTTTCTTACTATACATCTTAGCTATTTTGATTTGAGTGGATTGTTAAAATACAAAATTTGAGCTTTTGAATGGCATTTCGTTTGTTACATCCATTCACATATTTTAGACTTGTAGCTCAATGAACAACAAGGTATATCAAATATTATCATTGGTTATAATTTAATTTCTACTGCATTTTTGATAAGGTTTTTGAAAATACGCACTATATCTTTTAATTGGAGTTATATCCCTTCAATAGACAAACAAGTTTTAGCATTTGCGTGTACTTGTATGCGTTTGTTTAATTGTTTGTTTTGTTATATTTTGCCTTTAACCCCTAGAGGGTATAAATGTGCAATAAAATATATTCTATATAAAATATATTCCTAACGAATGACGCGCGAAAAATCCCGACGTCGCATGAACGCATGAACAATACCTTTAACCCTTTCCCAAACAAGACCTGGTTTTGACGTCCCTTATAGGAAAGGCTTTGGAAAACATTGAGACAAAAGAAGAAACTGCTGATAACCAGCAGTTTCTCCTTTAGTCTCAATATTTTCCGTGCCATATTTTACACAAATTCTATCTTTAATAACATCCATTTTGTCATTTTTGTCAGTTTTTGAAGTGGATGACTCGTTTGGGAAATGGTTAAATAACAGATTTAGAATGTCGTTACCTCCTTTTTTCTGATACTCTGCATATTCGTTACAGTTTAAATGTCGCGCCTGATCTGTTTACAAACTGTAACGACTCTCTAGCTTACATTGCATCTTTATTCAACGAACCACCAATCATCCCCGGAACAGAAACTAATCCGTGGCTATTCTCACAATGTTCATTAGATGCAACGAAAGCCTTCCTCGACAACTTGGACGCGTAAGTATAAATGCAATATACCTTTCTTAAATTATTATGGGGAATCATGCAACGCATCAACATCTGAAATAAATCAATAATTCGTGTTTATACCATGACGATTTGAACTCGGTTTGTTGCTAATAAGTTGGGAAGACCCCGGGAATTTGCTACAATTTGTTACAAAAATCAGCTGATAAAAGAGTTACGACCAACCAACAAACTCTGATAAAAATTCTGACAGTTTTGGAAATACATTCTCTGCTTCATATCGAATGCTAATTGGTCACGTATAAACAGAAAAATCGATTTCCTGAATTGTGTTGTCATGTGATTCCCTACAGTGATTAATATAATGACGTAACGTAAGCAACCGATTTAAATGGAAAACAAAATTATCCCCGTAACGTTTAACCCTTTCCCAAACAAGACCTGGTTTTGACGTCCCTAAAAGAAAATGCTTGGGAAAACATTGAAACAAAAGAAGAAACTGCTGATAACCAGCAGTTTCTCCTTTTGTCTCAATATTTTCTGTGTCATATTTTACACAATTCCTATCTTTATTTACATCCATTTTGTCATTCATGGCAGTTTTAGAAATGGATTACCCTATTTTTTTCCGTTTGGGAAAGGGTTAAACGATACAGGTGTACGCCAGCTACTGTCAAAGAAAATATTTAAATATAGTTTCAAAGGACATAAATTGTTTTTCAATATCGCTGCTTTTCAACAAAAACCACGTAACTGTAGCTTAAAACAAGCTGCAGTCACGAAGTTTATGTTTAAAAGCGACGACATGCTTTATTCAAATGCTGCAATCAGTTTCAAGTAACAAATATAGCGGACGTAAATTGACCTGGCAGAGCTTTCCATTCGATTGGCTTGGGCTGCTCTGCCAGATCATTTTTCATGAGGTATACATAGATTAAAATGTTTGTTTTAGATCGATGGAGACCATGTCCCACCTTCACAATAACAATCTCGCGTACAGATGAATTATTTGATTATAAGATCAGTTTAAAAAAGGAATTAGTAAACCCTACTAAAATTCGATAGACGATTATGAAAGCCAAATCTGTTTTTTGTTGTTGTTGTGTGGAATCTTTCAACCAGGTAGTTTGCGGGAAAGACTGATCAGAGAAAAGGCATCTTAAAGTGACAATTCACATTTATTTCATTTTTTTAAAAGTATGTCTTAATGCAAATATTGTTTATTCTTATGCCTAGAAATGCCATCATTTTTTTTTTGAAGTTGTTATTTATAAGCGAAAAACACGCGTTTAAAGCTGAGACAGAAATGACAAATTCTATATAAATCTGAACTGTTGTCCATACAATAACAACAATTTGTTTAATTTTAGCACAAAAATATATATTTCTCGTAAACGGTTCTATATTTTGGCTTGAAATTTTCAGAATTTTTTTAAAGAAAACAAGCTGTTTCATATAGAATAAAATTAAAATTTATATAAAAATAATCGTGAAATGTCACTTTGATTAAAAGTGTCATGCTTGCAATATGTGAAATCTACAAATCCTGAAACTTGGTTAAACACTTGTTTCTTTGTTTTATATCAATACATGTCCGATTTGAAAATGGTCTGAGGCAGAGAAGACCTAAATACGTCAGTAACATTGGCGCTATTCAACAAAAACCTCGTAACTGCAGCTTGTTTAAAGCTGCAGTTACGAAGTTTTTGTTGAATAGCGACTTTGTGCTGGATGTAAAAAGGCATTTCTTGCAAAATGTTGACATCTCTTTTTAGAACTAGTACTAATTGTTTGAAGAGCGGAGCATTCACTGAAGCTGATGCAGATGCAAGGCAGGACAGTACACCTCTCCCTGGCGAGGACTTTATGTTCGATCTAGACTACCAGTGTCAGCTCTCATTCGGAGTTTACAGCTACGCTTGTATAGGACCAGGAGAAACTTCGGTACGGAGTTCCTTTAAAAGGACATTTCATTCTCAGTTCATTTTTTTAATGGACGTCTTGATGCCAAGATTGTTCATTCTAATGACTTGTGCATACATGCAATCAGTTTTTTGAAGTTGTTGCTGATAAACGAAGAACACGCATTTAAAGTTAAGATAGATCTAGCTTTGACAAATTACATTCATCTGAACTGCTGTCCACATCATTTTTTTTAATTTTAACACAAAAATATATTTCTCGTAAAAGGCGCAATATTTTTTGGCTTTAAAGATTCAGAAATTTCATAATGAAATGTGCTCTTTTCAGATACAAATAAAAGTAACATTAATGTCAGGGAAATGTATACTCCCCGTCATAAGAAAGTAGTCACTTGTCTTATGCAAATGGTCGGTTTTGATTTTATTGGGGTTTTACTCCGTTTTCAACTTCTATGGTCATATCGCGGCGGCTGGAGCACCTAACCATGGGTTCCTGGTATTTCTTGCACCAGTACAACCACAATATCCAAACCGAGCCTCCAGCTGCTCTCTCACATAGATGATTCACACACATTGGTGAGAGACAAATGACTTTTGTCAAATGTCAGAATGGATACTGGCCGAGCCGGGGTTCGAACTCGAGACCTGGATTGACAGACTCCAACGTAACCGACTGAGCTATCCGGGCTCGGCGCAAATGGTCGGCAATTTTAGGATAATTTATAAACGTGCCGAAATAAGTACAAAACATTGGTGCATGGCAAGTAAAACGCTTTCGTGAAAAAATCGAAAGTAGTAGAATTATCCAATTAGCTTTGGCAGCTTGGAGGTAGTTCCAGGAAATCCGCTGATACGGTTAATACTACAGAAATTCACGGCCATATATAGGGCTAGAAAAGGGGCAAAAGTGAATAAGGATATGTGTTTATGATAATGTTCTTATTCGAAATGCTTAGTAACTAATGAGCAATTTGCATTACACACAAGACCCTTGCAAAATGGCCGTCTCCAATTTCCTATCAAATGCTCTATTTATTGAAATTTTGTTTCTGTTTTGTTCTTTAGCAAGTTTCAAATTAAGAAAATGTTTTGGATCACCTTACCCACCAACCACTTCCGGTTATTATCAAAAATTTGATATTGAAACATGCTATACCGGAAGTGCTAAATTTTCATAGATCACTATCATTGCAACGGAACAGTTGTCTGTAAAATTGAAATGGGACTTTTGTTTGTGTTTCAACAGTGTCAACTTATGCAAAAAATGACAGCTTTAAACGAACAAAATTGAACTCAGTATACTAAAATACTGTTTTGAACCCATATGGTAACTAAACATCTTTTCGGGCACGTTGAAAGCATTTAAGCATTGTGATCTAAAACGGAATTATTGGGAATGCGTATGAATGTGTGAAAACAAAAGGACATAAAGAATTGTGAAAATTAGGGCTATTTGAAAAGAGGCTACTTTTTTATGACGGTGAGTATATCTTTTACTGTGTAAATTTCATAAAGCGCACATTTTTACGGCAATACATAACTAATGGCGTTTACGAAAATGATAATTTTCAGGCACATTTTACTACAAATAATGATAAAAACATCTATATGGTCTGTGCAAAACCGCTTCAGTTATAAGATTATCAAAAGCTCCGAAGTCGTGAGTTTTCACTTTTTATTTTTAAAGCATTCAATTGAATCACAAGAGTTTAAGCTGATCGGTAAATTGACGATGGTCATAATATCAGTAGGGGATAAAACCCTCGTAACAACAGCTTGATAAAGCTGTAGTTACACGTTTTTGACATTCAACCGACGATTAACTTTTACTAAAAAACATCATTCTCAGATTTACGACGTGAGCGATATATGTGATCAGGGCGTATATTGTTACGTGGACGGTTATTGTGTGCAGCGGTCACGTGTGTACAATGGCTCACCGTGTGGATGCAAGAAGGTATAGTCGTTTTTCTTATAAAATCTCGTAACTAGCTGCAGGTACGAGGAGTTTGAAAACAACAGCAACAACAACAACAACAACAACAACATAAAAAACAGCAAATAACCTTCTATGATTCTTATGTTTTCCCGACCCGTTTCCATGGAGAACGTCTAAAAGGACCTTGATTTGCCTCGCCTACACCGCATTAAAGGGCTAATCCCTCATTAGTAATATTTTAAGGTTTTTAATCGTTTATACCGACGACCTTCTAATGAGTATCCACATCATACGGTTTTGATCGGAAATGACTGAAATAAGAATGATTCTATCAACATCATACGTTGCTATGGGCCAGTATTTTTTCTTTATGTAATAAAAACTGACAAATCACCTCATGGAAATACTGCAGACGACGGAGAGAACGACGTGGGATCACGTGACACAACAACAAAAATCACTGGTAGTGGACTCGGCCAAAGCGAGGGACGTTTTTTCGCGATCAATGTTTTCCGCCGGTGTTGTTATAAAATATCGTAACTACGGCTTTATCGAAGCCGTAGTTACGAGATTTTATAACAACACCGACAGTTTGTCAATACAAAACGGTAAACCCGGTCTGTTTTTAGAACAGGTTCATTGTCATTAGGAAAAAATATATAAACTCACATTTAAACGCAAAATATCTATACCTTGTTGTTGCGAAAATTGTTTTAGTTCACTACCAGTGAAAACAATACCATCAACAATTGCTGAATATCTCAAAAATATTTTGTTAATAATTTTTGCCGATTCTTAATTTGGTTTGGAGCATAGAAGACGTAAAACGTCAGGGGCGCATCATATGTAATGCTTGAACGTGTGATATTTGCGCTTTTTGACAAATAAACGTTTGCTGTGTCTTTTGATGCTCCCCGAAAAAATTTCGGAGGAGCATATAGTCGCCACGCTGTCCGTCCGTCCGTGTGTCTGTGCGTCCGTGTGTCCGTCCGTCCGTCCGTCCACAGCCAGATCTCAGCAACCCTTGAACCAAATTCAATGAAACTTCACATGTGAACTCCCTTGGATATTCCCTAGGGACCTTTTTCTCCGTTTCTTGATTTGAGGCTGCGTCATGGAAAAAGGGGCCTTAATGTAAAAAATAGTTTTTCTCTAATTTCTCTTCATTTAATGGTCAGAATTTAATGAAATTTTGTACTTATGTGATAAATGAGATGTTCTAGACCATATGCTATAAATGATGTGTGTACAAAAAATCTGTCATGGGAAAAGGGGACTTAATATATGATAGTTTTTATTTTGTGACAAACACTTATTCAGGGAGCATAATCCGTCTGTGACGGCTCTTGTTATTAATGGTGTTGAAATGATCCTTAGCAATTACTGACATTACTCTGCCATTTTTTTCATAACTCTTTCAAATCGGTCAAATATTAGCAAAAATATTGAACATAGTATTAAAAGTTGTGTCACGTATTTTGCGACCATGTAAGGAATCCATATGTTTTGAAATATATCATAATGTTTAGAAGGATTGCATTTGTGTAAAAATGATGAGAAAGAGGTCTTAAAAGAATAAATCCTCTTTTCTGCTCTTAATATAACAGTTTCAGCAAATTTTTTGTCAAACTTGCTGAATTTCCGTTATATTCCTTTGGAAACCCCACGAAACTTGACTTAATTGATAATTTACGTTTCACTGCTTTATAGGTCAGCGAATTGTGATAAAGTAAGCAATCTCACATGATCAACCTATGCCCACAAGGGCCTTCTTCTTTACACAATTTCATAATTTTCTGAGCATCTAAGAATTGTCATATTTTCTCTTTCTATTTGCAGTTTTGTTTAAAGAACGAATGTGTCAGAAAGTTCAGTAAGTAGATTGTATAAAGTAGTCCATCCCTTATAAGATTCACTCGATG
Source organism: Fragum sueziense (assembly GCA_963680895.1). Classification (NCBI taxonomy): domain Eukaryota; kingdom Metazoa; phylum Mollusca; class Bivalvia; order Cardiida; family Cardiidae; genus Fragum; species Fragum sueziense. The sequence goes on from OY804596.1 coordinate 10,060,541, forward strand.
TCTGAATTATTCAGGCGTCGTCATAAACATTCTGCAGTGGAACGTCGCGTAAATCTCATTAGTGGTGGACTAAAAGTTAAGTAAAGTCAGACAGTTTAGTAAGTACAAAATGCAATTTATTTAAAGTAGTCCAACTTTAATGAGATTCGCGCAACGTCTAAATTCTTCAACGACGAGGTATGAAAACAACAAACAAAAAGAACAACAACAACAAAAAAAACCACTGCCCTGACGTTGTATGAATCTCATTAGAGATGCACTATAGGTAGAACAGAACATTGAACAGAACAGAACATTTCTTTATTACGACATTAAGCACATAGGCTCATAGTCACAACATAATAATAGAACATGCATGACAAGGAAATGACAATCATGGTACATGACAGAACAACAAAAGTATTACAATATCTGAAATGAACAGCATTTCTTAGACAAGGAATACAAAAAAGTAGAAAAACAAAAAAATACGTGAGAGTAACTATACAGAATACGTGGTATTATGGCATAAGGTAATGATTTTGTCTCAGTTCGAAAGCATTTTTCAAAAAAGATGTCAGTTTGAGTAATAAAGATTTTTGTCTGGTGTTAGGGAGCTCAATGAATTTAAACATGCTAGGTTTTTTGTAGAAATATTTGGGTAAAAATTTTGTTCGAATGTCAGAGTAAAAGGTGCATTGTAGTGTAAAATGATACTCGTCTTCTATTTCGTTGGAGCTGCACAATTCGCAGAGTCGTTGGTTTCTCGGAATATTATTATGTCGACCAGTTTCTATTTTTAGATCGCGAGACGATAAACGCAATTTACTTAAAATGGTTCGCATTTTCTTGTTTTCAAGTGTATCTAAGTAGGTTGATCGTTCATAGTTATTTTTTATTTGATAGAAAAAATTTAAGGATGAAGTCTGAGAAATATTTGCTTGCCAATTACTTATATAAATGTCTTTAAGTCTATTTGTAAGAACAGGTATGAATCGGTTTAAAGAAATAGATTCTGGGTATAACCAAACTTCGCCAAATCCCGTTTCTTCGATTAATTTTTTTTACTTTTCCTGTCCAATTTGTGACCCTGGGGCAATTTTCAATTTCTTGTTTCTGATGTTCAATAACTGATTTTATGCTCTCCATTTGAAATAGACTCACTACCTATGTGCCTATTGGCAACTGATGAGCATAAATCAAAAAACATTATTCTATTTTTCATGCAATCATACAGTACCACATAATGCACAGTATAATTTATTTCCAATCCAGATCCAGCCTATCCGTCGCTTGTTATTTTTCTTTATAATAATAACAAAATACCAATTATGGTGAAAATTGTCATTTATTAATGACTAAACATTTAACGTAATCCATTACATAAAATGGGGGATGTGTATACTTAAACAAATACATATTAACTCATCGTCCACATCCCCAAAATGCTAAAGCTTTGCTAAGAATGACAAGAGAAGAATTTTAGACTAGAAAAATAAGGTGGACACAAAAACATGCCATGCCAAACATGTCATTCTGAATAACAAAATTGTCCTACACTTAACCTTACGAATACTTCTGACAAGGAAAAGAATAAAGAGTCGGACAGGCCATCCAGAGTGAAATGCGTGTCCGGCCCTTCGCCCTTTTACTTGGAGGTGAAATGGGGATGGAGGCGGGTTCGACAAATAAAACTTCCATTGCAAAAACGTGCTGGCAGCATATAAACAAAGAAAGACAAGTAGAGTCACGTGATAGAATACTACACACTGATAAGCCGATTAGCTTGTTCCTCATTAGCATTAGCGTTATACAGGGTAGTGCAGATAAAGGTATTGGCCCATTGTTTACCCTTTGTTTTACTACGGTTTGGCCCAATACACTTGCACTATAATTTCAAAAGGAGCATAAAACGTATTATTTACAATAATACTTCATTATGCTCTCCATTTGAAATAGACTCACTACCTATGTGCCTATTGGCAACTGATGAGCATAAATCAAAAAACATTATTCTATTTTTCATGCAATCATACAGTACCACATAATGCACAGTATAATTTATTTCCAATCCAGATCCAGCCTATCCGTCGCTTGTTATTTTTCTTTATAATAATAACAAAATACCAATTATGGTGAAAATTGTCATTTATTAATGACTAAACATTTAACGTAATCCATTACATAAAATGGGGGATGTGTATACTTAAACAAATACATATTAACTCATCGTCCACATCCCCAAAATGCTAAAGCTTTGCTAAGAATGACAAGAGAAGAATTTTAGACTAGAAAAATAAGGTGGACACAAAAACATGCCACAGATTATCAAGGTTGCACAAGCGACCTTGATGATCCGGCCACCCAAGGATCGGCTGGATTGGAGGCTTTTTGCCGTTGTTACAACAACAACAACAAAAAAACACAAAAAAAACCAAAAAAAACAACATATCACCACCTAAATGCATGAAGTATAACATCAGAACGTTTACGCAGGTATTAGACAATGGGGGGATTCCTAGGAAGCAGACATAATCTGACCTCCCTGGGACCATCCGCTACTGTTCGTTGTTTCCATTTGTGGAGCTAACACACGGATAATATGGCAAACACTGCTTCTGTCATGTTAACTCCCAACATGTAGTTCTTTTAGACACCTCAACAGTAAAATAATAAAGAGAGCAATATATTTTAAACAGTAAATATCAATTAAATATCAATTAAACTATGGTAACTTACTTATATAAATGGAAAGCCAGCATCACTCTTTATCATCACTCTTTATGTACATCAATTGTACATCTCAGACTTAATCTAACATTTAATTGATAAAACTTCGTTATATAATTTTATTTACAGAGCCGAAGAAAACCAGTAGCAGACATAATCTGGCCTACTTGTCTACCAAGTAATTTTGGGATTTGCACGTTTGTCAAAGTGGGTTTTTTTTCTTTCTTTTTTTTTTTTTAACTTGGGAAGCGGAAGTTGTCTTTCTTCTGAAAGTGACATTTCACATTATTTTTCATAAATTTTACTTTTGTTTTCATCTGAAAGAGCAGATTTTCTTATGAAAATTCTTAAAATTTCAAGCCAAAATATTGAACCGTTTATGAGAAAAATATATTTTTGTGCTAAAATGTAATAAATAGTTGTGGACAACAGTTCAGATTTATATGGAATTTGTCATTTCTGTCTCAACTTTAAAGGTATATTTTTCGCTTATAAATGACAACTTCAAAAAACCGATAGCACTTCTACGCATTAGAATAACCAATCTTTGCATCAAAACATACTTTAAAGGGGAAATCGGAATGTTATGTCCCTTTAACGAGCGTGTGCACGGATTCGTTCTTATATAACGTGTGACTGTATTGAAATTTCAACACCAATGGTTAGATCAATGGCTCAATGAAACTTGTAGAAGTTTAGTGGCTTTGGTCGTCAAATGTGTATCAGATGCACTGGAAGAAATTGTGTTAGTTATGAGGTTGCAGGTATGGGGCTGCGGTGAACGCTGCCTGGAAATTAAAACAAGACAGGTCGTCAGTACTGACGTTTTGTTTCTCGCTGCATGTTTTGATCTGACGTTGATAATAATCTATAATGTGTCAGAGTAATACTAACCAGTGACTAAGCGTCTAAGCAATTTATGAGGGTTCTGTCCTTGTTTGGTTTTTATTTAATATAACTACCACAGCTTGATCATCCGACAATAAAAGATTTTTTTTTTGTTAATTCAAAATTCTTGGTAATTTATGTAACTAAATTTCAACTGCAAGGACAATTGGAAATGATTCTTTAATGCAAATTTGGTATGCAGCTAATACGGTGTACCATTTTTCTGCAAACCACTCTGACCCACATATCCCTGCGACTCCGATTGCTCCCGGAGCATGTGTGCAGTTTGCCCTTTTTTCACCCCCCTTTTTCTGCTAGTAGACGACATTCCATAGTCTTAGAGTCAACCTTAATCCCATAGATTGTCGGCAAAGTTGTTTAGCGACATTTTTCTTCAACTGGATTGGAACCTTTATATCTTGACAAACATAAATAAACATAGCTAGGTCTTTTCGTCATTTAGGGGAACTTGGTGACCAGCAAAGAAAAAGATGTCCAAGATGTGTGACATGCCCACGGCACTATAAGTGTGCATAATTCATTGAAGTGCTGTACAATTTTTTCAGAAATCTGAAAATTACTACTGGCCCCAATTACTAATTCATAGTAGAATTCATAATTCAAAGGAACCCTAGTAATAAGAAATCTTTTGAATGGATTGGAATAAGCCAAAATGCATCTTCAATGACGGACTTTGCCATTAAACAGTTTGACAAAATTGTTTGGCTGTGTAGAGATTATGGTGTCAATGAGTGGATACAAGCGATTTCTATGTGAATATGGCTGTTCACAGAAGACTAATTAGGATAACTAAGATCATGTATTACCCGGAAATCCTTTTGATTACTTTTAGGGATTTAGCCAATAGAAGATGAAACATAATTTTCAAAACGTGAGGAAGAAAAAGGGGCTTGCGATCCGACCCTTCGCTATCCCATATGCTATATAATCTTAGACCACCGTCTATTTTGCAGCGCTGATTCATTATCTTTTATCCTTTAAAACATGCCACTGGAAAAAAACGCACGTGAAAAGCAACCCGACAATCATACATAAAATACTGATTATCATCGATTTCGTTTAGACCAGTGTAACCTAAAATTAGTAAATTGGTATGCTCTTTATTGTGGCGGTGATCATTTTATCGTGGGACCGCTGTAAATGAAGGTGTGGGATATGTCTATAATGGAGCGGATTGTGTAAATAACGGAGCAGATTAAGGTAAATGCTTTAACTCTTGCCTAAAAGGAACTGTTTTACATGCTTCTTTTAGAAAATGCTTCCTAAATATTTTATGTGTGATATTGTACACAAGTTAATGTATAATTTTCAATTTTGACTTCTACAGCTCTTTTAAAATTGAAATGGTCCAATTCTATTCTGTTTGGGAAAGGATTAAACCCTTTACCAACCAAATGCAGGTTTTGCCTCTCATATAGACAAGGCTGGGAAAGTAGTTTGGCAAAAGAGAAAATGATGATATTCTGCATTTTCTAAGAGGAATACCATATTTAAATTACATTTTAGGCTTTGGAGTGTGTGATGCTAGCTCCCCTGAATTAAATAATTAGGCAATCAAGTCCTATATATTAGAGGTTTCAGCGTTCTTCCCGTAGTGTAACGTTGTGTCCGTCTGTAGTGACGAGGGACCTCGTTGTGGTTCGTCTGTCAGCGAGTGTATGTTGTCTGGTCTGCTCGCTCGTTATTGTCGATAACTGCTCTAGTATGGCCGTCGCGAGTTTTGTGTTGTCTATGGACTCGCCCTTTGATATCGAAATTGTTTCGCTCTTCCTCGCCCTATTAGCATCTCCCGAGCCACTCCATTTGACATTGTTCCTGAAAGGAAAACCCATAAATAACAATAATATCTTTACCACCCTTTATCCCCTAAGCTGAAATCTTCACATTGATTGCCAACTCAACCATTTGTTGCTGTCACATATGTAACCTGCATAATTGATGTCAATCATGTCAAGACTTCGATGGCCGAAACTTAGAAGGCCAAATTCACTTCGATGGCCGAAACTTTGAAGGCCAAATTCACTTCGATGGCCGAAACTTTGAAGGCCAAATTCACTTCGATGGCCGAAACTTCGAAGGCCAAATTCACCTCGATGGCCGAAACTTTGAGGGCCAAATTCACTTCGATGGCCGAAACTTCGAAGGCCAAATTCACTTCGATGGCCGAAACTTTGAGGGCCAAATTCACTTCGATGGCCGAAACGTTGAAGGCCAAATTCACTTCGATGGCCGAAACTTTGAGGGCCAAATTCACTTCGATGGCCGAAACTTTGAGGGCCAAATTCACTTCGATGGCCGAAACTTTGAAGGCCAAATTCACTTCGATGGCCGAAACTTCGAAGGCCAAATTCACTTCGATGGCCGAAACTTTGAGGGCCAAATTTACTTCGATGGCCGAAACTTCGAAGGCCAAATTCACTTCGATGGCCGAAACTTTGAAGGCCAAATTCAATCTGATGGCCGAAACGTTGAAGGCCAAATTCACCTTGATTGAATCCTTGATCTTTACTTGACTTTTATACATGTTGTATTTCCATGTTCTAAAGACATTCTAAAGGTAGAATACACAGGATTCTCTACAGATAAATGTAAAGCCTTCGTTACCCAGTATCATCAAAACTTACTCGTGAACATCAATTACTTATTACAACCTGTGACATCAAATATCGATGCTGGGGGTATTTCACACCAAATAAAATCTTTAATAGCCGAAACTTTGAAGGCCAAAATCACTTCGATTGAATCTTTGATCTTTACTTGACTTTTATACAAATAATATTTCCATGTTCTACAGACTTTCGGTAAGGTTGGATGCACAGGGTTCTCTACAGATAAATGTAAAGCCTTCGTTACCCAGTATCATCAAAACTTATCCATGAACCTCAATTACTTGTTACAACCTGTGAAATCAAATATTGATGCTGGGAGTATTTGACGCCAAATAAAACCTTTAATAGCCGAAACTTTGAATGCCAAAATCACTTCGATTGATTGCCTACTCAACCATTTGTAGCCTACATACCGTATATGATATACACGTTAATTATGTCAAGACTTTGATGGCCCAAAATTTGAAGGCCACATTGACTTTGATTTAATCCTTGATCTTTACTTGACTTTTACACAGATTGTTTTTCCATACATTCGGTAAAGTAGAATACACAGGGTTCTCTACAAATAAGTGTAAAGCCTTCGTTACCCTGTGTTATCAAAACTTACTCGTGAACCTCAATTACTTGTTACAACCTGTGACATCAAACTTCGATGCTGGAAGTATTTGACACACACACAAAAATGTAACTTATGGCCGAAGCTTTGAAGGTTTAACTGCTTTGGTTACCTTTGAAATTCCTTAACTCAAATGCGTCATGCACATTTTAACTTATTGATGTGCCATTTCTATGCATTCATAGATGTATTATTTTTCATGTATTTATTTACGTAATTTACTTATCATTGTCTTTATTGTTTTGATCCATAAGGATCCTTTCTTTCTTAAAAATGTGCTTATCTAAGTCAAAAACCTTGTTTCAAATTGTCGTAACCTAGACTACAAAGACGTCCTCAATGAAATTATACATTTTGAAAAGATACTGGCCTTAATAGTTTAGATGTCCTTGGTTAGTATGGCACACTTGCCGCTTCGCATGAACTTGAACATCAGGGATGGACTTCCCCCACTGCTACGCCCGACAAAATGCACGCCATCTTGGGCCAAGTATTGTGGATCTCCCCAGAAACCACGATCTTTCCAAAATCTAATGTTTGGGAAAGCACTAATCAACTGTCTAATTGTTTATCTCAATCACTTCCGCAGTAAAACCTGAGGGCCGCCTCGGATCTCGACACAGAGCCTGGCCAACAAACACTTCTTTCATACCGTGCCCCAGAATCAAAAGTTTGCGAAAGTCATATAACCCTCGCGATTGACGCTGTGTTCTTTGTCATGAAGGCATTACTTCCAATTTGATGAAAACACACATCTAGGCCACTACTAAAATTGGCTTTCGCAAACGTGTCGACTGTCACTCTAACACGATCTGCACAGGGCAATCCAATTACAGATTGTAGAATGAACCATCACTGTTTACACATTATTCCAGTCTGATGTACGAATGTCCGATTAGCTCAACTACGTAGGAGGCTGCCATTACACAACGAAAATTCGGTACACGAATGCCGAATCGTTAAACGTTTTCCTTCGTAATCACTTCGTAACAAAGTTAAGCTCACAGTTTAGTCTATTTTCCTCTTCCTCTAGTATTCCTTTATTATTGTATCATTTGTCGTTCAAATAATTTCCTTGTCGGTTCAAAATACCAATTCTAATTCGACAAATAAAACTTCCATTGCAAAAACGTGCTGGCAGCATATAAACAAAGAAAGACAAGTAGAGTCACGTGATAGAATACTACACACTGATAAGCCGATTAGCTTGTTCCTCATTAGCATTAGCGTTATACAGGGTAGTGCAGATAAAGGTATTGGCCCATTGTTTACCCTTTGTTTTACTACGGTTTGGCCCAATACACTTGCACTATAATTTCAAAAGGAGCATAAAACGTATTATTTACAATAATACTTCATTAGAATGCAATTTTTATCTTTATCGTCATACAATTTTAGCCAACATTTTATTATTCGGATTTGTCGTCCGATGATTAATGGAAATCTACCTAATTCAGCGAGCAGAGAAAGTGAGTTTGTTGTCATTTTTACATTCAGAATTCGTTTGCAGAATTTTCTGTGTACCCTTTCGAGGTTTTCGGCTTGGTTAAATCCCCACACTTCGCAGTTGTAACTAAGGATAGAATTTACAAACGTATCGAATAGATTCAATAAAATATGTATGGGTAAATTATAATCTTTTGTGATTTGAAATAGTGATCCCATTGCCCTAATCGCTTTGCCGGCTAGAGTTTTGGTGGCTTCTTGAAATGAGCCGCCGCTCGAAAAAATTAATCCTAGGTAGTTAAACCATTCCCATACAATGACGCCTTTTGACGCCCCTAATAGAAAATGCCTGGGAAAACATTGAAACAAAAGAAGAAACTGCTGATGACCAGCAGTTTCTCCTTTTGTCTCAATGTTTTCTGTGCGATACTAAACACAAATCATATTTCTACTTACATCCATTTTGTCTTTTGTGGCAGTTTTTGGAGTGGATCACGCTAAAATTTTGTCGTTTGGGAAAGGGTTAAAACTACTCACTATCTCTAGTTCTTGACCTGAGTACGTCCACTTATAATCCCTTTGTAAAATACCTCCTTTTCTGAAAACTACAATTTTGGTTTTGTCAATGTTAACTGTTAAATTCCATTTAATGCAATATGATTCCAGTTTGTCTAATAATAGCTGAAGGCCTTCATTTGATTCGGATAATAAAACAGCGTCGTCTGCAAACATTAATAAAAATATTGTGATTTGATTAATTGTAATACCTTCCAGTAATTCGTTTTGGAAATGATTTTCGATATCATTTAGGAAAAAGGAGAACATAATAGGTGACATAATCTCTCCTTGGAATAATCCAACATCGCTTTCAAAAATTCTGAAAGGGTATTCATATGTTTTACACACATTTTGACATTATTGTACATTGATTTATGAATAGAAAACATTTTACAATCAATACCTAAGTTATGTATTTTTTGCCATAACATTTGTCTATCAATACTATCATATGCTTTTTACAGCATTTTTAAGCAATCTGTTGGACTTCTGTTGTACCTTAATACTCTTCAAGACTTTCTAAACAATTACGAGCTGCTCGTGTAGGCACACGGAACAGTATATAAATTATTTCTGCGGTTAAAATTCTATTCAAATATGTAGATCTATTAATCTCTTCGTGTGTTTTTTCCATTCATTTTAGATCTAAATAGACAAACAAATTTTGTGCCAAAAGCTGTTTCAACGATTCTCATGTCATTGATTATTGAAAAAAATCACATCAATTGTTCTATTGTCAAATGCAATTCTAAAAGTCATAATATTATTTTTTTTTTCATAGAATAAAACAGAAAATATTTTTATCATATTTCAATGCTGTTTCAGGCGCTTTTTTCTATCATATTTTTTATCTAAAAAGATACATGTAAATAGATTTTGTGTCAAAAGCCATTTCAACGATCCTCATGCAATTATAACAAAATCATAAATATTTTTTTTATATTTCAATGCTGTTTTCGTTTAGACAAATTGAAAATAAAATCATTAAAGGTTTTTTATATTTAAGTGCTGTTTTCCTTTTCTTCTTGTTCTTGTCATATTAATTATTTGCAATTTACCCCGTATCGCACCCCCTAATCCGCTATAGGTAAGAAAATCGACTCGACGTTCCGGGAACACACCGCTTTTTTGAAGTCAACAAAACAAGAAAAAAGTTTTTGTTTACCATTGAATTGTTTTTCAATAATACAATTTAAAATAAAACAAGCGTCAACAGTTCCATAACCTGTCTTAAAGCCGAATTGTGCGTCTGTGAGTACATCACATTTTTCAGCCCATGACTTTAATCTGTTATTTAAAATAACTGTAAAAACTTTAGCGAAACAACTAGTCAGCGATATTCCTCGGTAATTATTTGGGTCTAATGGGTCACCTTTTTTGAAAATAGGTGGTATTAGCCCTTTACACCAAGAAGTTGGAAACTTGCCTGTTTTAAAAATGTAATTAAGAACTTTAAACAATAAAATTCCTGTAACAGACAAATTCTTACAAGCATTTTCAATTTCCTTCAATGTGATTGGCTGATCAAGTTCTTCATACGACGGTTGATTTCTTTCAAAAATAGGGGCTTCCAAATTAATATTGCCATCATTTTCTTTGATATTTGACGCTAAGTCTTTAAAATGGTCATGGAACTGTTCGACATGGATAGAATTAGTAGTTGTATTTGGCTTCTTTTTTCTAAAATATTTCCAAAATTGCCGTGGGTTTTCACGGCGCATATTATTCATGTTACGTGAAACCGTTTTATTATAACAATTTTTCTTCATTCTACAGCAATATTTGAAATCTTTCCGCTTTTGAAATAAAATCGTGCGAATTGCGTCTGTAAAATTTCTACTCATGGTTTTTGCTGCATTTCTGTATTCATCTCGTTTAAGTTTGCAACGTAAAGTTTGGTTTGACACCCTTTCCCAAACAAGACCAAATGTGCGTTCTTTAGAGCGAGATTTCTTGAGATATCTTGAGATTTCTAGATGTTTTAGGATAAAGCGTTCTTTAGAGTAAGATTTTTAAGACCCTCAATGGGAGGCGCCATTAGCCTATACTTCATGCGGAATCCCTCGGTCAACTCTATAGAAACAATATAAAAGAGACTTGACCGAGATGTTCCGAACGCCACATAATTCATAAACCGCGGTGTTCCGAATGCTCCATACTTTATACAAATGACGTCATGATGACGTCATTTGTATAAATATGGAGCATTCGGAACAGCTCGGTCATAGGCTCGGTCTTAAAAACGCTTTATTCAAAACATCTTAAAAAATCTTAAAAAATCTCGCTCTAAAGAACGCGGCTCTGGTTTTGACGTGTCAAGTAGAAAATGCTTGGGAAAACATTAAGACAAAAGAAGAAACTACTGATAACCAACAATTTCTCCTTTTGTCTCAATATTTTCTGTGTCATATTTTACACAAATTTAATCTTTAATATCAACATCCATATTATCGTTTGTAACAGCTTTCAAATTGGACAACCCTAAAATCGTGTTGTTTGGGAAAGGTTAAACCCTTTCACAAACGACAAAATTTTAGGGAAGTCCCATTTGAAAACTGCTACGACAAGATGAACTCTGCGTAAGGAAGGTTTTGTGTACAAAATAGCCATGAAAATATTGAGGCAAAAGGAGAAAGTGCTGATTATCAGCACTTGCTTCTTTTGTCTCAATGTTTTCCCAAGCCTATTCTCTTAGATTCGTTAAAACCAGGTCTTGTTTTGGAACGGGTTGAAGACTGAAATCTACTAACTCATGGTGATATTCTACCAACTTTCCGTTCTATCCCACGATAATAAAGTCTGAAGTCGTCTGTTTAGAGTCGGCGCCTAATCCAGTTACAACTCTTTGGCTTCAAACTCCCATGTATACCAATTTTGGTGCATCAGCCATCTACTGAAACAAAATGCTGAACAGTTGCGTCAGTCCTTTCCCAAACAACCCGGTGTTGTGGTGCCCCTTATAAAAACGACTTGGCCAATCGGAACAGCATAATTTTATTATGACAAAAATGAAGAAACAAAACAAACATAATTATCTTAAAAGTATCATTTGTCGTCTTTAACAGCTTTCAATCTGAAACATCCCAAAATTTTGTCGTTTGGGAAAAGGATAAACACAAACCAATTAAACATTTTCACAACGACAAACAAATGGGGTAATTGTAAATGAAAGGACGTTTTCACTAAATGTTGTTGGTACCATTTAGAATAGTCTTGTCGAGAATATTCAAATGAGAACCCACAATATAGGGATTGAATTTGAAATAGAAAGTAGAATGTCTTTATCTCCTTAAACATCACTTCTTTTTCAACAAAAAGCTCGTAACTGCAGCTTTTTTAAGCTGCAGTTATGATGTTTTTCTTGAAAATCAGCGATATGTACCTCTACGATCTTGTTCCTACAGGCGTCCCGCTAGGTGGGCACTGCGAAGGTAGTTGGGAATGTGCAGCAGACAATTTCGTATGTGATTGTGCTTTCGAAACGATTCAAATTAGTACTCACAACATAGGGTTTGGATTTGAAATAAATTATATCGAACGTCTGTACCCCATTTCATATGTAAATCTGTTTTTCTTGTTCGCATAGGCGTCCCGCTTGGTGGATATTGCGAAGGTATTTTTGAATGTATAGCGAGAATTCCGTGTGTGATTGTGCTTTCGAAACGATTCAAATTAGTACCCACAACACAAAGTCTGGATTCGAAATAGATTATATCGAACGTCTCTATCCCATTTCATATGTAAATCTGTTTTTCTTGTTCGTATAAGCGTCCCGCTTGGTGGATATTGCGAAGGTATTTGTGAATGTATAGCAGAAAATTCCGTGTGTGATTGTGCTTTCGAAACGATTCAAATTAGTACCCACAACACAAAGTTTGGATTCGAAATAGATTATATCGAACGTATGTACCCCCTTTAAATGTAGCTCTGTTTTCTTGTTCATATAGGCGTCCCGCTAGGTGGGCACTGCGAAGGCATTTGTGAATGTATAGCAGAAAACTCCGTGTGTGACTGTGCTTCCGAAACATGCGTGTGTGACGAAGGCTTTCATTTATCCACAGCTGTTTACCCAGAGGGCACGTGCGAGCCAGGTATATGTCTCGAAAAATGATCTGGCAGAGCATTTAGCTATAAGCTTCAGGTGCTCTGCCAGGTCATTTATCGTGAGTTTTATACAATCGACACTTATTTTTCAACATTGGATAAGTCGAACTTCCACTGAAGGTGAAATGAAATCTGGTCCTGTTATTGATATCAAATGTGTTTAACAAATTTATTTTGAAGTGAATATAGCCATTGGAATAAAGTAAAAAGAAGAGAAATCTCTTGTTTAGAGAATTTAATATTCTCTCCTTTTGCAACTATTAAGGTACTTCATGATCAAAACAAATGGATAAACATGAATTTTATCGAAATCAACACAATATGAGGTGTTGATCTGCGAGTGATAAGTTACGAGGATTTGACACCGACGATTTGACAATTTGCATCGTAGATTCGCTTATTTGAAATTATTTCTAATATCGAAGTGCAGTTCTATATCATGGTAGATAATCACGTGATACATTATTTTCAGAAAATATTCAATAATTTTGTAACTACTGGGCCGATATGAATTCGGTTTGAAGCAGAGAATGTGGACAGGCGTCACGAATTAGATAGACGTGGTTGATTTTTTAAAAAATCAACTGATAAAAATGTTATTGAAGATTAACCAAAATTTTGGTGTATCTTCAATAACTTTTTTATAAGTTGATTTTTTAAAATACCAACACGTCAAGCTTTTTCCTGGCATTTGCCCACCTTCTCTGCTTCAAACCGAATTCAAATTGGTCAAGTATTAAAAAGATATTGAATATCATTGAAAATTCTGAGTCACGTGATTATACACCGTGTATATCATTGCTGTTTTTTTAGGAATAAAAAAATCAAATATTGAATCGCAGCTTCTTTACTTAGTCTACTACTTGTCGAAAATGTATCCACGGCTTGGGATCACATGGCACAACAATTGTTGAAAATAATCAATTATTACGATAATTTAATATGTGACCGATTTGAAAAAATGGGCTGAAGCAGAGAAGGCGATATGTAATATGATATAACATATATGGTATATGATATAATAGGTGTCTCATTTATTAGTTTAAAAGGACCTCGCGAACGTTACATTTTTAGAATTTGTCCGTTTTCCTTACAGACATTCCGACAGGCGATCCCTGTCCATATGATGACTCTGTGTGTGCGGATCCTAATGCAGCATGTGATGATACTACGCCGTCTTCATGTCAATGTATAGAGGGGTACTTTGAAGCTGCAAATGGTTCTTGTTTATTAAGTAAGTGTCTGTAACCCATTGTCAAATGACCCAATTTTAGGGTTATCCACTTCAAAAAACTGCCACAAATGACAAAATGGGTGTTATTAAAGATAGAACTTTTGTAAAATATAGCATAGAAAATATTGAGACAAAAGGAGAAACTGCTGATTATCAGCAGTTTCTTCTTTTGTCTCAATGTTTTCCCTAAACTTTTCTATTAGGGACGTCAAAACCAGGCCTTGTTTGGGAAAGAGTTAACCCATTGTCAAATGACAAAACTTTAGATAGGTCCTACATCAGACGTTCTGCAGAAGACAATTTAAAATGAATCAGATTTAAATTTGTTTGGTCTTTTGGGGTAGAAACATTGTGGGAAATGAAGAAATTACTTGCCACATGTAATTTCTTCATTTTCCATAATAGAACTGCTTGTCACAAGCAATTTCTTTATTTTCCACGATGTCTCCCAAAGCTTTTATCACGTGGGGAGTCAAAAAAGGGTGAATGTGTGGGATAGGGTTAAGTACTGTTTCTTTAATGCTTTTCGGTGGATTATCGGGAAATAACGGTAGATTATCATTTTAATAAACTCACTGCCTATCATGTGAAATTATCAAAAAATTGTGTCCCGCTTCCTAAAAAATCATTTCACCCTATCTGACGTCATATAAGCCGTGCCAAATAAGTGATGTCATCATTAGCGTTGCATAGCATTCACGTGCAAAGTAAGAAAATCTGTCATAAAATTTTGCATTTTGTCTAATTTTTGCATTAAAGAAATAGAATAATCGTTTGTCTTTCGAGTAAGATCGATTTATATTTCATTTCGTGAACAACGAAAGCTTCATTTGGACTCGTGAAAATTAAGCTTTTGTTGTTCACTCAATGAAATATAAATCGATCTTACACTGAAACAAACGATTATCGGTTAATTTGGCCGTAGTCGTTGCCATTTTGCTTTCTGGTCGGTTGGAACAATATTTCGGAAAAAGTACCACGAGTTATCTAATATGGCATACATCCGATGAAAGAGCTCGGTAAAGAGGGGTACATGCAACAAACCTTTTGAAGATTGACGCACAAATAAGGAAGTTATTGCAAAATATCTTACAAGAATCGAGATTATTTCGTCCGTATTCGTTATCCATCCCATGATGCACAATCTCCACCGTGTATATGGAATTTTGAAATAACAAATTATGAATGTCTTTACCCCTCTGTTGCTCTGTGAAACCATAACATCTTCATCCGTTTCATCGGCTTGCAGCTTTGGCGCAGTAGTAACGCTCGCGACTTGTAACGCGGGTTCTTAGGTTCGATCCCCCGCAACTCAATACTTTCGGATGTGACTTTAAAGGGCGACGGTAACAGATGGTCTTATTGCAAAAAAAATGAATTTTTTTGAAAAAAATATGCAAAACTTTTGTGTTGACCACCTCGGGATGGTTAATAATATGCGATTCAGACAGAGAATGAGCCGAAATTACAAGACAGATAGCTGAATTTAGGGAGAATCCAAACCTAAATTCAACCCCGTCTCAGATGGGGTTAGAATTATTTTTAAATTGTTGCGCATGCGCATACAGCGCGGACCATGATTCAAACGAGATTCATACTTGAATTTCAATATGACGTCATCATGTATGTTGTGACGTCATTTAAGAAAGTCGCATGCCCTACTGTTTTGACCTACTTTCGACATCGCTTCATGAATTTGGTATCAAATTGCGAAAAAATGAGTCGTTGCTTCAATAGTTTGTCGTAATCATTTAATCACGTCATATAAAGCTTAAAAAGTGTACATTTCGTTTTTATTTGACAATTTTGGGTCCAAATCTGGGAAATAGTAGCTTTAAACCAAGATCCCGTCTAAATTTGTCATTGACAGTTGAGTGGGACTTAAAACTCAAATCAACAACAACCTCTCTGGACGAAGCAAAAAAAAAAAAAAAAAAAAAAAAAAAAACATTTAAATGTCATTGGGGTTAATCATTCGTATTTGTATTGTTACTTTCAGGCCCACAACCTAACCAACTCTGTGACTATTGTACTTATGATACAGAATGTCAGAGTGTTAATGCGACATGCGAGTCTGGACAATGTGCATGTGATGAGAACACACAGTTTGTGGACGAATGTGGAACATGCCAACCGAGTAAGACCACCCTTAACCCTTTACCAAACGACAAAATTTCGACTTGTCTAAATTCAAAGATGTTGCAGACGACAACTAAAAATGATTGAAAAAGTACATTTTCTAATCATTTTGTATGGAAAATATTGTGGGAAATGAAGAAATTGCTTGTCACAAGCAATTTCTTCATTTACCACGATGTTTTCCATGGTCATTAATTTGAGGGGAGCCAAAAAGAGTCACTGTGTGGTAATGGGTTAAAAGTTATGAATATTGACCGAAATAGTTTCAAGTCATCAAACTTCAAACAGCAGTTATGCAAAGCGAAGTAGCAACTACATCCTCGTGTAACACTTGATAATGGTATAATCACGTGATTGTTTAAAGATGGTGCTATCGGGGAATCAGCCGAATTGTGTCGGTTCGGTGTGACGGAAAAACGTATTAATTTTCATGATATTTGTTTCTGACATTATTTTTATTTCAGTTCAAATCTGACATAAAACGATCATACAGCATTTAAGCAAAGCTGTGTTTATGCTCACCTTTTGAAGTAAAAGTCGACATTAAAAAAATTCTTCCCGTCATAAATTCTGACAGTAATGTTCGGGGTAGATAACTGCGAAGAAGATTCTCAAGCTATATTTTGAGTCATTTGACGTCATTTCCGCAACAAAGTCTAATCACCCTGATTCGTGTAGTCAGGAAAATGGACCATTGTACCCAGATAAAAGCAGCGGACCAATATATGCAGATGTCAAGAATGATTCTGATTTGATAGTACAGTCGACACTCGTTATCTCGACATCGGATAAGTCGAATTTCCGCTTAAGTCGAAGTGAACGTCATGTCCCATCCTCAACATATGGATATCAATGAATTCCGAAACAAGTACAGCCATTGAGATTTAGTAGGAAAAGTATAGAAATTGCTCGTTTCGAGCAATTGATTTCCTTTTTCTAATATATTTCAATCATGGACACATATGATGCCCATCAAAAATGGTTAAATATCGTTTTTTATCGGAAATACTCAAAATCGGATAAGTCGAACTTCGGATATGTCGAGGGATTTTGACGCCCCCTCTGACTTCGACACAACGAGTGTCGAGTGTACATTACGTGGGATGAACCCAACAGATGGAACAGCGAGTAGTCCGAATTATAGTCTAAATCGAAATCGGTCATTTACTGACATAGCCTTTCGTACTCAAACCTGATCGACATTAAAACGAAGCTGTATAAACACCTTCCCAAACAAAACCTGGTTTCCACGTCTCTATTAGAAAGGTACTTGGAAACATTGGGGCAAACGAACATAATTCTGATAACCAGCATTTTGTTTTCTTTTGCATAAATATTTTCAATGCTATATTACACACAAATTCAATATTTACCAGCTTCTTTTTTGTCGTCTGCGTCAGTTTCCACATTGAACCAAACGCTTGAGAAAATGAGAAAAAGGCAAAGCATTGTAACTTCGAATTGATGAACGGACAATTGCTATTTTATAGATTAATTATGCTTGTAAGCTCTTACTCAATATACAAATCGTCGGTGTTATTGCAAAACCTCGTAACTCAAGTATTAATCAAGCTGGAGTAACGATGTTTTGCATTAACATCGACAAAATATTCAGGTGGTCAATCCTTAGTGAGATTCGCGTGGCATCGAAACTATTCGGGCGACGTCGAAAACATTCGGCGATGGAACTTTCCACTGCCGAATGTTTACGAGTACGCCCGAATGTTTCGGCTACGTACCGACGCCACTTGAAAAAAAACCCGATGTTTTACGAATCTCGAAATGGCCACGTTACGGTTATTCTACCTTAATTTAGAATTGCCGGTTGGGGCCTACTGTTCCGGAGAGGAGATGTGTCTCGACCAAAATAGTTGTTGTAACCCTGTCACTGGTGTTTGTGAATGCGTACCAGGTTTTCACGAAAGCGGAGGATATTGTATACCAAGTAAGCAACCTTTTGATGCTTTATAACAACAACCTCGTAGCTACAGCTTAACACAAGCTGCAGTTACGAGTTTTTTGTTGATACAACTTAAAGGAAGTTGAAAACGATGGTTTCAAGCCAATGAAATTTTTACTATACAAAATGTATAGTTCAATGTATTTGTTTTTGTTCTCTATGGAAAACACTGCAAGTCCTTCGAACTACATCACACCCAATTCTCATGAAATAATTGTCATTTCACATTTCTGCAATTAGTTAATCTCTATATCTCTGATAGATACACACAGAAAATTATTCGTAAAGGATCTAACTGATACTCTTTATATAGATGCGAAGCAATTTCGTCACAAACGTCCAAAACACTACCATAAGTGGACTTACAACGACGTTACTATGACGTTACTATGACAACCATATTTGGATAAGCTGTCTAAATATCCGAATGAATTATTTTTGACGAAGGCAGAATACGAAATTCTAAACACGAGATCTATATTAATTTCGGTATTTTAACTCATTAATTCGCAGTGAAGCCTTTTGACGCCCTAGAAGATAAAGGATTTGGAAAACCTCATGGAAAATGAAGAAATTGCTTGTGACAAGCAATTTCTTCATTTCCCACAATTTTTACTACCCCAAAAATATAAAAAACTTTAAAAATTCACCACATTGAAATTGTCGTCTGCAACTTCTTTCAATTTGGACAAGCTTAAAATGATGCCGTTTGAGAAAGGGTTAATTAAGCAAATTCTAAGGAAATGACGAGACTAGAAATATGAAAAACAAAAAGAAAAAAGTAATTCTCATAAAAACCTCATTAGATCTTCCATAGCTGTATTTATGAGGTTTTAATGCTTGGGAAAATATTGGGACAAAGAAAAATGCAAATAATTCGACATCTCCTTTTTGCCTAAATATTTTTCACGCATTATTAAAAAAAAATATCGACATCTGTTTTGCGATCTGCAGCAGTTTTTGAAGAATATCTTACAGAAAGAGTAATACTTTCCCCCTACAACTCGCATTTAAAAACAAAACACTATTGACCATTGTCCTTGCAGACATTCCGACGGGCGATCCTTGTCCATATGATGACTCTGTGTGTGCTGATCCCAATGCAGCATGTGATGATACTACGCCGTCTTCATGTCAATGTATAGAGGGGTACTTTGAAGCTGCAAACGGGTCTTGTTTATTAAGTAAGTATTATTATAGTTTTCACATTTGTGACCTATCACGCTAAAAGGGACCTTATAGGATGTGTGAAAAGTATCGACCCTAATCTGTCTGCGCAGTCCGCGCAGCCAGATTAGGGCCGATACTTTTCACTTTTTTGTACTTATCTGAATCTGGAATGTTTTCCGTATATTATTATACGTTCATTTTCCACACAAGCCGTCTGGCTAACCTCTGCTGAATATATTCAGTTTCTCAAAAATTGGATTTTTTTACTACAGACAATGTCCCTTTTAGCGTGACGGGTAACATTTATGACCAGTCACACCGGAAGGAACTTTGTCACAAGTCCAGAGCCAAAATTTCGAAGAATTGATTAGAGTAGGTGGATGCCAACCAGATGCTGTATGTGGAAAATGGACTTAACCCATTACAACTCAGCCAGGTTGAATCAATGGTGGTTTTGAACAAACAGATGCTGATAAGAATTATTGGCTTTTAACCCTTTCTGCACCTAATCTTAAAACAACTGTTAAAAAGATGCATAATTGATTATTTTACACATTTTTGATAAATGTAAAGTTTTAAGAGAATCTAGATACCTTTTCAATGATATAACTATGGAAAAGATGAAATTATCCCTTCTTATAAAAGAAAGCTTTGCAGAACAGTGCCCTTTCATTGTTTGGAGTTGAATTTTATTTTTCTTCAAACAGAAATAAAACAACTATATTCAATATTTTTCAAGAATTTCTTTGTAATTATAGAGAAATACCAGTTCAAAGAAATGATTGATGTAAAAATTATTTTAATTAGATGTATTTAAACAGTAATTTTCAAGCAATTTTGAAAAAGCAGTCAGACCCAAGTCATGTTTAATTGCAAATTACTCTTTTTCTAAAAGAACAAATTGCACAATTTCTTTAATGGTCTTAAAAGCGAATAAATCAAACTTACTAATCATATAAAAGAAAACTTTTAAATCTAAAGGATTGACAGACTTTTTTAAGGTCGAAAATGAAAGGAGTTAACAAGAGTTACTGTTT
This sequence comes from Fragum sueziense, assembly GCA_963680895.1. Taxonomy (NCBI): domain Eukaryota; kingdom Metazoa; phylum Mollusca; class Bivalvia; order Cardiida; family Cardiidae; genus Fragum; species Fragum sueziense. Next base: position 10,081,035 of record OY804596.1, read on the forward strand.
GTTCAAAACCGTGGAGTTAAAAAGAGCTACTGAGTGGTAATGGGTGCGCGTGCTGCACAGACTGACTTGAGTCACTACTTTTCACACTTTATAAAAGGTCCCTTTAAGCATGACGGGTTATATTATTTCTCTAAAAAGATGAAGTAATAAAATGCATTGTAGGTATGATGACTCTATATGTGCTGAATGCAGAATGGGATAACAATACTTTTTAATGTGAATGTATTCACGGTGGATAATCACGTGATACACAAATTTCAGAAAATCTTCAACAACTTTGTTAATATTGTACCGATTTGAATTCGAATTGAAGCAGAGAATGTGGACAGTCGTCACGCATTAGATGGACGTGGTTGATTTTTGAAAAATCAACTGATAAAAAAGTTATTGAAGATAAACCAAAATTTTGGTTTATCTTTAATAACTTTTTTATCAATTGATATTTTAAAAATCTACTACGTCCATGTTATTCCTGACATTTTTCTACCTTCTCTGCTTTAAATCGAATTCAAATTGGTCAAGTAGTGACAGAGTTATTGAAGATTATCGGAAATTCTAAGTCACGTGATTAGACACCGTGGTATTCATGGAGTAATATCTTGGATGATATATACCTATCGTAACAGAGGCGGGTTTCTAGAATAAGGTTTCTTCAGATAATTGTGACCCGTCACGCTAAAACGGACCATATCAGGAGTCAAAAACTCCACATGTTGACAATTATGTCAGATTCAGCACAGGTCAACCAGAAACTGTATGCGAAAAATGAACATATAGTAAGATAGGGAAAACATTCCAGATTAAGAAAATTACATACAAGTGAAGAAGTGTCGGCCCTAGTCTGGCTGCGCGGACTGCACAGACTGACTAGGGTCGATATTTTTCTCACTTCCTATAAGGCCCCTTTTAGCGTGATGGGTCACGATTTATATTTGGCGTCACAAAAGCTCATATTTGTGACGTTGTGCACTTCAATAAAGCCATTCACTGAAAGTGGGATGGATTTGAGGAAAACACTTCCTTGCTCTAGTGCCCGCTGTTGATAATGATTTTGTTTTATTCCTACTTTTACTTTCAGACAAACAAGTTTGTGACTATTGTACATATGATATAGAATGCCAGAGTGTTTACGCAACATGCGTCTATGGACAATGTGCATGTAATAATAATACAGAATTTGTCGGTGAATGTGGAACATGCCAAACGAGTAAGCACGTTTTTGATTAAAGTAGAACTTTTACCCCTATTAATGACGATCGCGGTTGTTCAATCGTGCGCAACGTTTTGCGCATCATAATTATGACGTCGACGTCGTTTTTCTGCGTTCCCGCGACGTTAACGTTCCCGCCTTTCATTGGACGTCAAGTTATCTTATTTGGTATTGCGCGTCTCTTACGTTGTAACAACATGGGTTCACTGCTTTTAGACTCTTTGTATTTGTAAGGTACTTCAGAAAACACGAAAATAATGTGATAAGAGGAGAAAAAGGTAGATCTAGTTAAAACATTTTATTCTGTTGTGTCCGCGTTTTCCTAGGCTTTTTTCTACTGAGGTCTTTCAAATACATACTTGTTTAAGTAATGTTTTAATGTTTGTCAGAATTAAGAACAGAAGTATGGGTAGTTCCAATTTGATCCCAAACTAAACGACAAAATAAATCTACTAGGATTGTCCAATTTGAAAGTTGCTGCAGGCGTCAAAATTGTTGTTGGTGAATACCGGTATGTAAATTGTGTAGCATACGTTATCTAAAGCAAAGACCAAAATTAATGATTATGAAAAGAGAGAAATCGCTGATTATCAACAAAATTTTTCTTTTGCTTCAATGTTTCTCCATGCTTTCGAGAAGTTGCAGTCAATATAATTAGTATTACCAGATTTATAATTAAAAGATCTGTAGTCACGACTGAGATGATATTGAGAGAATTAAAGAAATATAACAAAATAGACGTCAATAAAGATGGGATTTGTGTATTATACGTAGATCTATGGTAAAAAAATATGTTTTCTTCTTTCTTTTTCGTCATTGTTTTCCCGTGTTTTTTTCAATCAGGGATGTCAAACCAAGTCTTGTTTGAGATAAGGTTTGGGCATTGATATGAACAGAGAAATTGTACATGTATTCATGATGTGTGGTAGAAAATAAAGAGGGAAAAGGGAGAAAATGCTGAAAATCAGTATTTTGTTATTTTCGTACTGCGGTAATAACTGGTATATTGCAGAAGTAGGGAGCAGCATATTGAGGTAGAAGGTAGAAGGAGAAAACGCTCATAATCTACATTTCCATCTTGTTTGAAGTTTCAAATCTAGTTCATATTCAAATTTTAGTGTCTGCATCAGCGTCTGTGTCGTAGACAAAAAAAACTTTAACAAATGTGATCTGTCACGCTAAAAGGGACATTGTGGGAAATACAAATCTGGAGAATTGAGTTTATTGGGGTTTTACGCCGTTTTCAACTGCCAGGGTCATATTGCGGCGGATGGAGCACCTACCCATGGATTCCTGTTGTTTCTCAAACCAGTACTACCACAACACCCTCACCGAGCCTCCAGCCGCTCGCTCCCTTAGGTTAACGATTTCAATCCCATTGGTGGGTGACACTTTTGTCAGAAAGGGTATTTACCGCGGCCGGCAAATTTGGAGAAATGGATCAGACTTAGCAGAGGTCAACCAGATGTATTTTGCAAATGGACATATAGAAAGATAGGGGAAACATTCTACATTCAAAAGATCGTATTTGGGTGAAAAGACTTCGCTGACTGTGCAGACTGACTTTGTCGATCATTTTCATACTACCTAATACCTATAGCCTAAGTTTCCTTTAGGTGTGGTGGTTCACACATTTAAATCGATAAGCGCCGTTTGCAACACACGCATTAATTTATTATAAGAGGCATTCAGGCCAAAAACATGACTGGTTCAAAGAAATTGTGCATTTTGTCCCAATTTTTAGCGATTTGTAGGCCTACAAGTAACAACAGACTTTCGTCCCGAGCCAGCTAAAATGTGGTTTCTGACAAAAATAACAAAAAGACAATTTAAATTGTTAACCTCTGTTTGCAACAAATAAGTAGATCTATCATGATGTAGATCGGGAAAAGTGGCATCTATCATTTTTTTTAAAAAAAAACCTGATTGATTAGAAAATTAGCATTTTCCCAATTTTCACCAATTTTTACATAAAACAACACATTTTTACTATAAGAATCAATCGACAATTATGTATTATATTCAGTGCAAACTACTTCAAATCTTTGAAATTAAACTAAAAAATGAAATGAATTATACACGTAGATTCCATTGTTTTATAGTTTTATGTCAATACCCAGAAATGAAAATCCGCGTAAATATCGGGCAAAATTTTGCTCAATACCTATGTGGTTCTATGACGTTTTGCAGAAAATCTGATTCGACGACCCCCTTTTTTCTTTTCATTTTTGAAATCGGCATACTTTAATCTACAAAATATCAAAAAATAAAAAAATCCTATCAGAGGAATCTACATCCCGCGATCGTCTTTAAGATTCATGCGACGTCGGAATATTTCATGCGACGTCGTTAACATTCATCAGGATACGAACAACCTATTTGGGCGGCGTTGTAAACATTCTGCAGTGGAACTTTCTACCGCCGAATGTTTATGATATTGCTCCATTAATTCCGAAGTCATGTGAATCTTATCCGGGTAGGACTTCCTTAAATTGTTGTGACATCCAATTGTATTACTGATGCATGTTAGAATGAAAATGCTTATGTGGAAGCCATCAGAAACGTTATTAACTGAGAAATGACTATTAAGGTTTAATTAAAAATAATTATAAATCTAACCGTTATAACACATTTTCGGTGTGTTTTGCTATCTTATGATGTATGGAATACCTTTTAACGAAATGAATCGAATGTATACCCGTTAAATCGTTCAAAAAGTTTCGAAGAGAACGGGAAACAACTGATCAATCAACACAAAAGCAATGGTTCTGAAAAAACAAAAACAAACAAACAAGAATAGCAAAGCCAAGGTAAACATCATTCAGCCTTTCCCGAGCCTCGTTTGCTTCCTAGATAGGTTTTTAAGGGGCTACCTGTTTCCCCATGCAATTTTATAAGGACATACCATTGCTATAAATAGAGACAAAACATTGCATTATCAAAATACCGAGAGTCTCAACTTGACCCGAGCTGATATGCTTTGACTGTTTTGCTAAATCACTTTGTTTGTCTCTTTACAATATGTTTAAATGTTTAAATTGGTAGTTTTAGTAGTTTAAGCCTCTCTTACAACCCGTCGTGCGTCTTTTTAAATCGCACGTTTTAAAACTCTGCAAAATCGCACGATTTATAAAGACGCACGACGGGTTGTAAGAGCGCCTCAAAATATTGTCTGGTCAATTCTTTGCTGCGTGCAGTCTGCGTCGTGGTTGCGTCCACCAAAATCGTACGTTGCACGTGCGTGCATCGTACGACTAAACGTAAGTTTCAGACGCAGACCGCACGCAGGAGCACGTACGACCGGTTGTAAGAGAGGCTTTACGTAGATGATTAGGATTTTCCTTAATTAGTTTTCGAATGCACATGTACGTGGTATACATATAATGTCGTAGAAAGTACGAGGCATCAGCTAATTATTAGTCGTTTTGAATCCTAAATTTGGTTTAATCTTCCTAGTGACAGTAATGGAAGATCTTCGAGAACTAAGGAGAAATTGAAACCATGATATTTTGTACTCAACAAACAACCCCTAAAATACTAACATCACTTTGGTACTCGTATTCTGAACTAGATCTGCTATCGCGTGGCCATACAAAAGGTGGCTAATTTTGTTAAACCCATTACTTTAGGGTGCTCCAAATTGAAAGATCTTGCAGACAACGATTCCAAGTGAGTGAAATGTTATTTTTTGGGTCTTTTTGGTTAGAAAACAATGTGGGAAATTTCTTCATTTTCCACGATGTTTTCCAAAGCCATGATTTTGTAGGGAGTCAAAAAGAGTCATTGTGTGGTAATGGCTTTAATTTCAGAGCCTGGTCTAGGAGAATATTGTGGCAGTGGAGCAATTTGTGCAGATGACCATGCATTCTGTGACCCCGAAACCGAAACCTGTGTTTGTAGTTACAATAAATATGACACCAACAGTAGATATATTACAGAAGGATCCTGCCAAGATTGTAAGTCAATATTCATGCTGAATGGTTTAGCCTTGAACCCAGTTAGAAAAGCTTAACCCTTTCCCAAACGACAAATTTTAGAGTGATCCACTTCAAAAGCTGCCACAAGTGACAAAATGGATGTTATTAAAGATAGGATTAGTGTTAAATATGGCACAGAAAATATTGAGACAAAAGGAGAAACTGCTGGTTATCAGCAGTTTCTTCTTTTGTTCCAATGTTTTCCCAAGCCTTTTCTATTGGGTACGTCAAAACCAGGTCTTGTTTGGGAAAGGGTTAAATTATACATCTGATTTTATTAATTGAAACATAAGCTACTTTAAAGGTCCATTTCTATCTCAAGATACGGCTGAAAATTGTAAAACGTGATTTTTAGAATGACATTTGAAGATCAATGTCAAATAACTTTGATTCTCGATAATGAATTCGACTCAAAGATTACCAATATTTGGCCTTCAGAAGATATCAAAACATGTATGCAAAATAAAAGTTGTAAAGATGGTCTCGTAAAATTGGTACATAAAAAATAAACACAATCTGGGATTTTACAGAAGAACGGTTTTGAAGTTTACTGTGGTATTCCTGTTGCGACTGTAATCTTGAATGCATGTATCATGTTTTCTATTCTACAGTGATTCCTAACGAAGGTTACTGTGAAATTCCTGGTTCATGTGAAGATTGCAATGCTGAATGTGTATATTATACATGTCAATGTGTTGAAGGATATTTCTTGGCTGACAATGGAACATGTCTACCATGTAAGTCTTAGTATGTTTATGATTTCTGTAAGTGTGCTATACAACGAATAGACGAAGGAATGTGTTACACTTGAAATGTGAAGTACATCTCTGGTAATATTATGAGTTGTTTTTAATAAGCTTAAGTAAACAAACGATTTCTAATGGATTTAACTCAGTAGAACTAACTATTTGTCCTTTAATGTCGGTCAGCATACGCGAACAACTCGGTTGAACTAGTTCATTTACCCTATGATGTCAGTTACATGTAGCATACGAGGGACGTTCAATTAAAAGCGGTACTAATTGTCCACCATACCTTATATTTCTATGGAACAAGTTGAGTGTGCAGCTGTTTAACGAGAAAATGTGACATCTTTACTTGGTCAAAAATTGAGACAAATTCATTCAGTCTTTCTAAAGTTATTAAAATTTCAAGTTGGTTCAGTCATACACACTGGCTATTTCACTGTATGCAAAATGAAAAACGCACTTGAGTTGGGTGTAAGTGTCTACTTTACAAGTCACAGACGCTTTGAAATATATGCATCAAAAGTATACAATGAACTGTATTAGATACATTGGTATTCTAGTTAATGTTGAACGTACGTCAGTGCTTAGGAAGTATATAAAAAGAATAAAATTGGGTAAAACTGATTTGAATGATGCCCCCCTCCCAGGTAATTCACGAAATGGTAGTACCAAAGCAAATGTTTATGCAGACTTCGACATAACCAAACAAGACTCAAGTTTTACTGTACTCCATCATTGCCAAAAGAACTAAAAGCGCGGAAAAAGGGTTTTACGCGGTATTTTTTCAAATATGGTGGACATATTGTTTAAATTGCTGTTTCAATCAGCAGCACTATAAATGGTCATTTATAAAAGAATGGTTTGTCGGCAAAGTTCGATACTTTGCCAGGAAAAAGGATCGCTACACCTCATTCAGTTGATCTCTTCTGTGTAAAAGGTTTTGCTGGTTTTGATGTAACAGAAAACAAACACATTAAACTGGAATAAAACTACAAGTGAGGTTTTTCACAAACAATAATCGTCGGTGGGAAGTCAAAACCTCGTAACTCCAGCTTATTCAAGTTGTAGTTACGAGGTTTTGACTCCCCACCAACGTAATGCCATTGTTGGTCTGAGTGGAAGGCAGTAGGCAGGATGGAGGAAATTGACGTTTAATACTACTTCTTTATAATCAAAGTATTAAGTCATATTTGTATTCTGCTGTTCTTTTTCCTCAGTTCGGTACATCAACGAACATTGTACAATGGATATGGAGTGTGCGGCAGTCAACGCAATTTGTGACTCTGGCGTATGTAAATGTGGCTATGGGTACTACGCTGACCAATGTGGAATATGTCGACCAAGTAGGTTTAGTATTCACTAACTTTAGAGGCCAAATAGCTTAACGTCAATCGTTGAAATGCGTTAACCCTTTCCGAAACGTCAAAGTTTTAGGGTAATCCACTTCAAAAACTGCCACAAATGACAAATGGATGTTATTAAAGATATGATTTGTGTAAAATATGACACAGAAAATATTGAGACAAAAGGAGAAACTGCTGGTAATCAGCAGTTTCTTCTTTTGTTTCAATGTTTTCCAAAGCCTTTTCTATTAGGGTCGTCAAAACCAGGTCTTGTTTTGGAGAGGGTTAAGGTATCACATATCAGCATTTTACACGTGTGCACATTAGAAGGCATCGGCGTAGCCAGAGGAAATTGAATTGTACTCAAAGAGTATTGGGACTAGAGCTAGGGTCGACTCTCAGGGCCACCGATCTTACCATTTGACCACATTACTGCACAATGATGTCTTTTAAACTCACTCACAAGAATATTCTTGGGAGAATTCTTCATTTCCCACAATGTCTTTTTACCCAGAGAGACGAAAAAATGTAACGTTTGATTGACTTAAAATTGTTGTTAGCAGCCTCTTTGAATTTGGAACAGTCTTCAATTTTTTGTTTGGTAATGGTTGATGTAGAATATTAAAACCAAATGCAACTTTTAGGATCAATTTTTTTCTCACTTTCTTTTCGACCAAGTTAGTTTTCGAATATTACCAACCAATTGTACTCAAATGAATTTTCGAGTATGTCTGTCTACGCCACTCGAAGGCATTATATGAACTTACAAACAGACAGCAGTTTTTTTAAAACGACAACATGTCAGAGTAATTTCAAGATTTTTGGAAGTTTCTATTTGCTCTTCAAATGTAAAAAACACCATAATTGTACTGCTAAGATTGTTTTTGAATGAAGGAAGCATGAGAAATATTGTGATGAATTTATCCATTTATCACGCTAAGTTACTTATCAACTTTATATGTGCCGTTATTTCTGAAAAAGACCAAAATTTTAGCCCTCGTTTTGGATAGTTAACTGTTAGCAAAACTTGTAATAGTCGGTATTAGTATTGATTATTGAGTAATATTTAATTTCAGAGCCCGGTTTGGGAGACTATTGTGATAGTGGATCAATCTGTTTAGATAACCACGCATTCTGTGATCCAGAAACCGGCACTTGTGTCTGTGACTACAATAAATTTGACACAAATACGAAACAATATGTAGGAGGGTCCTGTCTAGATTGTGAGTTGACTTATTTATACCGACTCTAATTAAAGTTACACTTTATATAGTTTCGAAATGTCCGTTTAGGTAGAAGGTACAAAATGTTTTCAGCACAATGCATAAAACACACAATTCATCTGTCATCACATAGAACGTTTTTTGTCTACAATGCTCATCATTTGCCGCTTAATATACACGTGCAACAAATGAAAAATAAAAAAGATGGTCACCATTTAATTAACTTATTAGAAAAGGTTTTATGCATGATATTTTATAAGACAAATAGTCAATGAACGGCATCCAGCTGCAGAATGTTACTAGTATTTGTTATCAGGCTTGGATTAAGATCCCCATGTTACCAAATCTAGTCCGATTAAGAGTTATACAAGTGTGTTGCAGTCTCGATCCTTTCTTGAGAACCTTTTAAAACTACTCCGGATCTTGAGGTTGTTGGCATGCGTGTAATGCCGTTTAACGTTCGACAAAGTTGAAAATATAAACATTGCTTTTAAAGTTACCACAGTGTCAATGTTTCATCTGTTTGTGTTTAACTGACCATACTCATACTGATCTTAAACGATATTATTTTGTATCTTTTAAAGTGATTCCTAACGAAGGTTCCTGTACCGTTCTTGGTTCATGTGAAGACTGCAATGCTGAATGTATATATTATACTTGTCAATGTGTGGAAGGATACTTCTTGGCTGACAATGGAACATGTCTTCCGTGTAAGTCTTAATATACATGTACTTATAAAGTTTGTAAATATGCTATAGAAAAAGGAGAGCAAGGATGAGTTATATTCTACAGCTGGAATATATATACTCATAAAATACAGTACAAAGATGTCTGTATGTTCTTTATGTAACAATTTCACACCTAAAATATTTTTTAAATATGTATATTAAATTAGGCCTACATATGCATTAGCTGGACACTATTAAAGATTATCTAACAAACGTATGTTCAATACCAGATTCTTTTGGATTAGTACACTTCAGAGCATTGCATTTTTGGACGAGGCGATGTTATACCTGCTAGTATCTATGTTTGTTTGTTTAATTGGGTTTTACGCAGTTTTCAACTACTATGGTCATATAGCGGCGGCTGGAGCACCTTATCATGGATTCCTGTCGTTTCTCATACCAGTACTACCACAATACCCTGGCCGAGCCTCTAGCTGCTCCCCACACATGTTCACGATATCAAACCATTGATGGGTGACATTTTCGTCAGTAAGGGTATTTGCCGAGGCCGGGTATCGAACCCGGGACCTCTCGAACGAGAGGCAGATGCGCTACTTACTGCGCCATGGCCGCGGCCCTAGTACCATTGGAACGTATCTACATCATACGTTTATTTATAGTTCCTATTCAAGGATACTGTACAACAAAGAGGAGGGCTGTGTTATATTCCTAAGATGAAATAAATATACCAGAGTCGATGGTGATGTAAATATTCGGAAAACCGCGTGTTCTGATTATAATTTTTTGAAACAATCTAATATATACAAAGTAAAAAAAAAGTTTAGCAACAAAATGTAAATATCTTTAGTAGCCAAAATACTTTTGTTTTAAAATTAAATCAAACATTTAAAGGATAGATGATAGCTAGAGAATACAAACAGATGAATTTTATACCGCCATCGCGCGCGTCTCGCACTCCAGGTGCGCATTTCCGGTTTTCATGTCTGCCATGGTATTCATTTGTATTGAGCATAATTCTAGAAAACATCTACGTGTGAACAGAATTATCTTTGCCTAGTATGAAAAGGCCATTGAAAAGAGATTTCTGCAACGCTGTGGGACTACGCCATGGACTTACGTTAGAAGGACGTTATATCGCTAAAATGTTCCCACGTGGCAGAACTGGTATTAAAGATGTCCTTTTGAATTTTGCGTATCTCAAAGCATAAGCGACTGTTTGGGGATGCTATGTGAGCCAATTTTTGTGGTTTGATATTGTCCCGGTCAAGGACGTCAAAGAAAAACGCCATTAGACGATGATCGTCATAATTCCGTAACGTCACGGTAAAGATGTTCAATATTATCATCAAAACTTTCGAGTGGTTTCCACAGGAATTTCAACATAGAGTATCCACACTTACCATCCCTGATCATCTCCGCAGACGAAGGGTTACTAGACGTTGACCATACGTTGTAATTTCCATGACGCTACGCCATGAACGTACTAGACTTGACTGGCATAGAGTCCTAAATGCCTTAGGCGTAAACAACGTTGATGTACTCCCATAATCACCCCTTTCTTTCTGATTTGTCACCCATAAAGCGCATATGGTGCATTTAAGGAAGACATTTGCGTGATCGCAATGACGCGAGTGACGTTCAATCTCTTGATAAAGTAGTGAATGTTGATACTGTATACAAACAATTAAGTGAATAAGAAATCGTTTTACCGCTGTTCTTGCTAGAAAATAACCTCATACTCGATATCGAATTATATTGTGACTATTTGTTTTGACCCCTCACCTACGTCAAGACAATGTTTCTCACACAATATCCCAGTAAACATGCTTATATGGGTCCCATATGGGCTGTGTATGGGTAAGCCCATATGGGTAGGCCCATATTGGACCCGTATAGGACCTATGTAGGCAAGTCAATGTGGGTTTGATCATAAGGGACCCAGATGGGTCTCATATTCCCAGCATATGGGCTGTGTATGGGTAAGCCCATATGGGTATGCTCATATAGGACCTATGTAGGAAAGCCCATGTTGTTTGGACAATAAGGGTCCCAGTTACAATTATTGACTTGCGCCCATTCATGTACAACAGAAATATTATGTATACATAAGCATATCTAAAATATCCATAATCTGAATCATGTAGCCTATAGAATTATAAGCTCGCAATTTGAATGACGATCTTATTTATATCCATCAAAATTTATGACGATCAATTCAATACAAATTGAAAAACAACAACATTAGATTCAGTAAGACAAGTAATGCAACATCAATAAGACATATCTAATCCTTTCTCGAAAAAAACTGGTTTTGACTTCTCTAATAGAAAGGTAAATTACACAAAAAACATAGACCTAGAGCTATTAGCAAAAGTTGATAATCGGTATTTTCTTCTTTTGCCTAAGTTTTTTTTCTGCACTTTATCGTAGGCCTACAGAAGTACATTCTTTATCAATATCGTTTTTAACCATGGCCTTCATGTTGGATCATCCGACTATTTTGTCGTTTTAACGGTGTTTAAACTGTAATTTGACTGTCCAAATTACTAAAATAATCTTATCAATTAGTGTGTTACATGTAGTTTTTATGTACATTAAAGGGAAATAATTTAAAATCTTGAAAATAAATCATATTTTCACAAAGCGTTTACGTAAAGAAAGCATTTGGCTTGATAATCCTATATGATTCTGTTAAAACAAATCATTTTTGTGTAGACATTTTCAAAAAAGATAGAAATAAATATAGAAATATAAATATATCGAAAACATATAGATAGTTATATAAAGCATCGAAAATATTATATCTTTTAAGACCACATTTCTAGGAATCAAAACCTATGAAGTTTGGTCGAACCTGGCGAGACCTTAGTCCTCAATGACGGAGAATAGTGACCCCTCTCTGAGCGTGAAGCTCAGGGAGTTATTGAACTTCGATCAACATTAAATAAAAGCCAATAGATATGGGTTTGATCAGGGCTGTCTATATGGGTCTGCCCATCTGGGACCCATATGGGTCCCATATTGCACGTACGAGGGACGGTCGGAAAGTAGTTGGACTTTTCGTGCTGCTGTCTCTCCATTTGCAACTGTATATACACATTATATATTGGTGAAATCTACATCCATTTGCCATTAATGTGGTCAGTTTATTTTCAAAGAAAGTTGAATATATGCAATATTCTGTCCACTTATATGTGATAGGGGTTTTATGTACCATAAGCTATTTGTTAGAGGAACAACAAGGGTAACCAAAACAAAAGAACAGTCTAGTCATTTTATCGCGAAGAATTTAAGTTTTTGAACTACTTTATCACTGAAGATTGAATAACGGTTCATAATTCCGAACTTGGGATAAAAACTCAGTCACAGCAGTCATAGAAACGAGCTGGTTCCCCACCTCTGAATAGATTAAGCTTTTACATTCGGCTGGTAGTCATGTTTGTTGCTTTTGTGGATTCACGAGGTCTGATAGTTAGTCATTTCATGTCAAATGGTAAAAAATGTCATTGCTAAGTACAATTCTGAAGTAATTCAGAAAAAAACAAAGAATAAATGCTGAAGTAAACGCGTCCTAGATTAGCAAAGAAAAATGTTTTCTACTTTACGATTACGCACGCTCCCATACCACCGCATCTACAGTGGAGATTATCAAATATTACCCATGACAAAAATTGTTTTACTCTTCTTATAGCCCAGGCCCTACACCACACGACTTTTATTTGTGTCTAGAACTGATGAAAATGCTTGCCGAGAAGAAATTTGAGACCATGGCGCCTTTGATACCGGTGGTTACACAGTACCTAATACAGTGGGTTTACGTCATGGTTAATAGTGGCAATAGTAAAGCTCCTACGAAGATGCCAAAAATGCATAGACATAGATGGATAATTTCTTTAAACATTGTAGAAAGAATTTTGTTAAAAAATTAAATGGTTTTAGAGAACTAGTCAAAAGTCCAACTACTTTCCGACCGTCCCTCGTATATGGGCTGCCCAGATAGGACCCTTATGGGCTCCGGTTGCACATCCTATATTGGTCCCATATGGGTTGCCCTTTTTGGACCCATAACGGTGCCCATATGGGACCCATTTGGGACCCATATAGATTGCTAGCTGGGATTTAACGTTACCACGAAGCGACATTTGAATGTTGTGCGTAAATGCATATGCTATTACGTATATATCGGTTGTGAAATAAATATCACAGAAAACACATGTTTTCAATTAATAAAGTCAGTGTTGCTAAACTTTTTTTACATTGTATATATATATTAAACAAATCAGGCATGTGCAATGTGTAGTACGAGGATTTTGTAGGAATATCTTACAATAAGTCTTGTTTATGGTTATCTTCATGTAAGGAAGCATAACCAATGGTTTATGCAGATACATTCGGTTCCTTTAGAATCCAAATAAATCTATGTCTTATATGTACTTATAATAAATGATTATAATGGATCCTTTTTTATTAAAAAACATAAGTTTGCGTTTGCTAAAATCCTTGTCACTTGAAAAATAAGTCAATAACTTTTATACCACAGAAAATGACGCGTTATGAAAACTATTTGTTCAATTCAATTCATTGTAAGAAATCGACTTCGTCGGTCATCGTATAGGTAACGGACCAGATGACGTTATCCAGTAAATCTTACATCTTATGGACTAATTGACAATAGTAATTAGAACGGATGAATATGAGTAATGTATTATACATTTTAGAAAAGTTTATTTCATTGTTAAAAAGTATCTTTTGCTCTGTGGATTTTTTTGTTCATATTGAGTCGTTTCTAAGATGTCGAAAACAAAAAGTAATTCATCTTGATATCAAGCATAATGCTTTTATCATTATATAACATTACATAATTACAACACAATTGATCATTTCTAAATAAAGTCAATACTTTACTACAACACTATTTTACTACATCAACATAAGGTGTAGCATTTACAAAGATGATATTACAAAAATAGTATTCGTCAGTATACAATATATGTACCTTAACATATATGTTAAAGTTGGAACTTTAGCGTGGTATGAGGGGCGTTCATTAAATAATGAAAACATATCTGCCAGTCTTTTCATACGCAACATAATTAAGAAATACTTATACAGTTGCAAAGAGCTGCTTTTAAGCTTTCATTGTGAAAATCCAGACTGAACATTCCGTGTGTTACTATGGAAACGCATGACGTCACATTCTCAATGGGTATGACGTCTGACGTTTTTTCACGTTGTTTTCGCGAAAACAGACTTGCATCATGGTATTTATTTAAAATTTGTGTAGAGAAACTGTTTATTCAGCATTATTGTCTGATGATGTTATGGTTTTACTTCAAAACTACATATAAGGTTCTTGTATGTGGTAATACCAAAACCTTTGGCATTGTGATCAATGGAATTAGGTAAATACAATGATATGAACGGAGGTGTTAAAACGCTTTTTAACCATATACATTGTATTACTTTGTGATGCGTACTATGCTAATTTCAAACATTGATTTGAAACGTGCAGGGAACTTGTGATTGATTATGCTATGCCCCAACATTAAATTTCTTTTATTTAAAGTGTGATGACGTCACATTATTGACCCCCTACACTTTGGATAAGGGGAAAACGTCAAGATTTTCCAGATAGAAAGTATTTGATGACGATTTTTTTTTCTAATTTTTAGAGAGCAAAGTGACTTTTACTGCAATTTTATGTTTGCACCTGAGAACCAAAATTAACCAGTACAAGGTCAGGATGATTCCAATTTGTTTTCTTGGTTTTTGAGAGGAAAAATCGATGGAAATCGCTGGAATTTCAGAGTGGAAACCTTTGCAACTTTGTGACAGTGTTGCCATGGCAACGGTTGTCATGCACGGTTCTTGCTACTTTGAAAAAGTTCACATACTTGTTACTTGCATATTAAACATTAACTATATAATTACACATTCTTAACATTGAGCTGATAGTGTATTTTCATTATTTAATGAACGCACCTCGTACTCTATTTGATTGAAATTTCACCACTGAGTTCACTTGATGACACAGAAACTAGAAAATATCAATCCAAGTAATTCATTTTGTGGTTTTGAGTTAAACATGCATTATCCTGATTTTTTTTTTTTGAAATTGAAATGTCAATTGTTACACATTATTTGAATATTTGATTTAACCCTTTCCCAAACAAGAACTGGTTTTGACGTCTCTTGTAGAAATGACTCGGGAAAACATTGAGACAAAAGAAGAAACTGCTGATAACCAGCAGTTTCTCCTTTTGTCTCAATATTTTCTGTGCTGTATTGTACACAAATTCTATCTTAAACAATGTCCATTTGTCGTTTGTAGCAGCCTTTGAAATGGGAAATTTGAAAATTTGCTGTTTGGGAAAGGGTCAAAACATTCTTCATGGTGCAAACATGCATCTGATTAACTTGTCATAATGATGAATAAATAAATAAATAAACTTAGCAACCACAATTACGACAAACCCCAGCAAGCAATTTGTATGGGTCCCATATGGGTCTCTTATGGGCACCTTTATGGGTCCCATAAGGGTAACCCATATGGGACCCATTTAGGATGTGCAACCGGGGGCCATATGGGTCCTATCTGGGCAGCCCATATACATGCAATCTGGGACCCATATGGGTCCAAAATGGGCAGACCCATATAGACAGCCCTGATCTAACCCATTTCTATTGGCTTTTGTTTGGTGTTGATCAAAGATGAAAACCTTCCAGAGCTTCTCGCTCAGAAGGGGTAATTATTCCCCATCATAGAGGATTAAGGTTTCGCCAGGTATGTCTGACGACCTTGACACATTTTCTAAGGTTTAATACCTAGGAATTTGGTCTTAACTGTCATAACATTTTGGAGGCTTTCTATAACTATCTATATGTTTTTTGATATATTTTTATGTCTAGATTCATTTCTATCTTTTTTTGAAAATGTGTACACTATTTAATTTCTTTTAACAGAATCATATAGGATTATCAAACCAAATGCTTTCTTTACATAAACGCTTTGTAAAAACATGATATATTGTCAAGATTTTAAATTATTTCCCTTTATATACATAAAACTCCTTGTAACACACGAATTGATAAGATTTTGTTAGTGATTTGAACAGACTAATTACAGTTTAAACACCGTTAAAACGACAAAATAATTCGGATGATCCAACATGAAGCCCATGTTTAAAAAACGATATTGACAAAGAATGTACTTCTGTACAATATAGCGCAGAAAAAACGTATGCAAAAGAAGAAAATGCCGATTATCAACTTTTGCTATTTAATATCTCTAGGCCTATGTTTTTTTGGCAATTTAGGCTTACCTTTCTATTAGAGAAGTCAATACCAGGTTTTGTTCGAGAAAGGATTAGACATGTCTTATTGATGTTGCCTTAGGCCTACTTGTCTTGCTGAATCTAATGTTGTTGTTTTTTTCAATTTGTATTGATTTGATGGTCATTAATTTTGATGGATATAAATAAGATCGTCATTCAAATTGAAAACTTATAATTCTATAGGCTACATGATTCAGATTATGGATATTTTAGATATGCTCATGTATACATAATTATTCTGTTGTACTTGAATGGGCGCAAGCCGATTATTGTAACTGGGACCCCCATAGTCAAAACAACATGGGCTTTCCTACATAGGTCCTATATGGGCATACCCATATGGGCTTGCCCATACACAGCCCATATGCTGGGAATATGGGACCAATCTGGGTCCCTTATGATCAAACCCACATGGGCTTACCTACATAGGTCCTATTTGGGTCCAATATGGGCCTACCCACATGGGCTTACCCATACACATCCCATATAGGACCCATATAAGCATGTTTGCTGGGACATACTTGAAATAATCTTTAAAATCAAGATTATTTTTTTGTTACTAGTAAAATACGTCTTACAAACAAAACTCTGCTGTTGTGGAGTTATATGAGTTAATGAATACGCGGCTAGACAAAATACCACAGGATAAAAATGCGTAGTTCATGATATCATTAGAAAACATGGAAAACAAAGATGTGACATTTTAATTGAAATATTTGAATCTGTTGTTTTTTAGACTAATGATTAAAATCCCAACGAATTTGGAATTGCGTCATACGTACCATTTTATTCTTTGAAACCAAATTCCTTGGAAATAATGTGCCTTTATTTTTGGTGGATGAAATAAAGGGGTTGTATCATATTGGATACTTTGTAAATACCATGTACCCATAAACTATTAGAACATGATTAACCCTTTACCAAACGACAAAATTTTAGGGGTATCCACTTCAAAAACTGCCACAAATGACAAAATGGTTGTTTTTAAAGATATAATTTGGGTAAAATATTGCACAGAAAATATTGACACAAAAGGAGAAACTGCTGGTTATCAGCAGTTTCTTCTTTTGTTTCAATGTTTTTCCAAGCCTTTTCTATTAGAGACGTCAAAAGCAGGTCTTGTTTGGAAAAGGGTTAATAGTCTTCATAAAGACGAATTTATAAACAAATACTACGAGCTTGGATGAGTCGAGAACAAAAGTAATTATGTTCTTGTCACAAAAGAATTATACTGGTATAAATGTGAAATTGATTACAAACAATATTAAAGGCACAAAACACAATACAACCCTACATTTTATTGCAGTGCATTGTGACGGTCTATATATACAGTTGATCGATTTTGGGAAAATATTTTAAGAATTTTGCGAAAGTTCGAATTTTTGCATAGTTCTCTTGAACCCAATCATACAATTCAAAATTGCAGTCTAATACATTTATTCCATGTCACAAGATGCATGTACCGAAACTAAAAAAGTCCTAGAACCTATAGAATACAAACATGTTTTCAGGATATTTTCAAATACAACATAGCCACATGATGTAAGTTGGAGGTTAATGAAATCTAATGTTGTTCGTTTTATACCAACTTTCATAAATATAATCTATTAATTTATAATTATTATGTACTATTTTTTCCAATTTTGCAGACCGGTACATCAACGAACATTGTACAATGGATATGGAGTGTCTGGCAGTGAATGCAATATGTGACTCTGGCGTATGTAAATGTGATTATGGGTACTATGCTGACCAATGTGGAATATGTCGACCAAGTAATTATTTCATAAATGTAGAAGCCAAAATACGTAACTTCAATCATTGAAATACTTTCATATTTCACATTACAGCATCGTTTAGTGTATATATGTTGTGAACTGTTTTAGAACTTGAACAGTTTTAAAACTGGGTATACGGAACTTTGCTCATTTTCGAAACCGGTCATCCAGTTTTAAAACTGCTTATGCAGTTCTGTATGTCAAGCAGAACTATTCACACAGTTTATTTTCACAGAATTATTAATATTTAAATCAAACAATGACCTGAAATGTCCTTTAATTAGTTAATTTCGATTTTCGGTCGATTCACTTCTGACAAAAACATAATAATAACAACAGAGATTGGAAACTGCGCGAAATAACGTGGCTTCTCGTATACTTTAAAAGACATTATACTGGGTTTATTCTTGTTACAACTGCCCACAAAAAGAAAAGAAAAAACGAAGAAAAAACATGTTAATTTCCAGTTTATTGCATTTGGTCGAAGGAAGCATAAGAATTATTGTGTTGTTTGAATTCGTCCTTTAATCACGTTTGCAACTTTTTTGTTAAAGTGTACTTATTTCTCTAAATGTTAAGATCTCTGTTTTGATATATTATTACAGAGCCCGGTTTGGGAGAATATTGCGATAGTGGATCAATCTGTTTAGATAAGCACGCATTCTGTGATCCAGAAACCGGCACTTGTGTCTGTGACTACAACAAGTATGACACAAATACGAAACAATATGTAGGAGGGTCCTGTCTAGATTGTAAGTTGACTTATTTATACCGAGTCACATTAAAGTTACGTCTTATTTACTTTAAAAAACTCCGTTTTGAAAGAAACCACTATATATTCTTTCATAACAGGGCATCAAACGAAAAGCTATTTATATGCAATTACTTAACGTTACTTGTCTACATTTCTCATAATTTTGAGATGGGGCTAAAAGTTCACCACCTTTCTTTTTAACTTAAAATAAACTTATTTTAAAAAACCGGTTATGAATGATAACTTTTAAGACTTATAACTGTAGTCCGATAAAGAGTTATCATGGTGTGTTCAAGTCTCGACTGTTTCTACAGAAGCCTTCAAAATTTCTTTTGGATCTTGAGGTTATTGGCATACATGTAATGTCGTTTAACTTTCAACAAAGTTAAAACAGTGCAAGGATATGTTGCAACCAGGGGTCAAAATATTTTCTTAAAATCGTGTGGATTGGTAGGGTTACATAGTATGCCTAATTTGTATGTGGATGAAAAAATCTGATGAAAAATTATTTTTTAGATAACGGATGACAAAGTGTGTGGGGTAAATTAACATACGGAACAAATATTCACTTTAAAGTTGAATAACTCTTTCTGTTTGGCTCGTAACGAAATGAAATTGTGCATGTACTTTCAATGGACCTAAGGCAGTTCACTGGCGGTACTGGATATATAACTTCAATATGAATCCATCTTTAGAAGTCAATCAAATTTTAACAGCATAAAACATAATTTATCAATGATCAATCGACCAAATATAACCAAATTCGGACCTAAAACAAAAAAAGTTAAAATAAAACTAGTTGTGTACATAACGAAAAGGCGGGGCAGGTAGACAACGAACGTCACGACGTCGCAAGTTCGCAACGTAAAAATAATGACGTTATTCATCCACACAGTCACCAGAGCCGCGTTCTTTAGAGCGAGATTTCTTGAGATATCTTGAGATTTCTTAAGATGTTATAGGATCAAGCGCTCTTTCGAGCAAGATTTTTAAGACGATCACTGGGAGCCGCCATTGCTCTATACTTCTTTCGGAACCCCTCGGTAAATTCTGTAGAATCTATATGGGATAGAATTGACCGAGTTGTTCCGAATGATCCATGATTCATAAACCGCGGAGTTCCGAATGCTCCATACTTCATACAAATGACGTCATGATGACGTCATTTGTATGAAGTATGGAACATTCGGAACACCTCGCTTAAAATCTCGGTCTCAAAAACGCTGTATCAAAAACATCTTAAGAAATCTTAAAAAATCTCGCTTTAAAGAACGCACATCTGGAGTTGCAATACATTTACTGTGACGTTCAATTCACCCACCATACATGCCCCTGTACCATTGCTAGTCGATGGTAGAAAACATCCGCTGAATGTCTAGAGCTAATTCACCAAAGACCTTGAAACTGTGACTTTTCAGTACTGATTTCATACAGGGAAATACCCACATTTCCACTGAAGCTTAAACTGATGAGAAGGAACGATTTTGAAATAGCTTTCTTGGATTGGAGATAAAACAGGCGACGTCCGCTGTTATGATTTTTAAGTGTTTTAAGTCATACAAGTGCATCTAAATTGTTGTTGGATGTTAGGCTCTATCAAGGAATTTGCTTCTAAACGAACTCTTTTGCTCCAGAATTTTTTCAATGCCCGAACACATTTTCACATAACTATTTGTATTAGGTAGATATGGAATCCACTGACAGCTGGGCCTATTCATGTTTGAATGATCTGTCAGTATTTAAAACTCGCTACCATATCTCAATTCCGTCTTGTAACAAATGTATTTGATGGTGAAACGGCGTTGACGCCCGTAATAGCTTTAGTTGACGTAGCGTCCAGATGCTCCTCTGGCTACATGTACATGTACTCCCCCTTTCTTTTCCTACAGAAATGTTCTTCCCTTTCTGGATAGTCGGTACCAAACAATTGTGAAATTTCTAAGTAAAGAATGTTTTATGAGTTTTTTCTACATTATTTTGTAGGTATCGAATGGGGAATATCCATGTTCTAGGCAAAACTTAAAAACCGTGCACGTTTGAATACTCTGCCAACAATGTAACTTACACTAAATTTATATAGTCAAAATTTAAATAACGGCCAATGCCAGAGGGGGTCCTGACCCCCCTCTAGATCCGCCCATGTATGTTGTGAACATTGTCCTATAGAATAAAGCTAAATATATGTAAACATTGAGTATATTTTACAGTGATTCCTAACGGATGTTACTGTTATATTCCCGGTTTATCTGAATGTATATATCATATCATGTTTCTATTTCATAGCGATTCCTAATGGATGCTTCAATTACGTTCCTGGTTCATGTGAAGACTGCAATGATGAATGCATATATTATATGATGTTTTAATTCTATGGTTATTCCTAACGTATGTTAAAGGGACATTTCATTCCAATTTCAATTTTTTAAAGTATGTCTTGATGCCAAGATTGGTTATTCTAATGAGTATAAATACTATTAGTTTTTTAATTGGACGTCCGAAAGGACGTCCAATTCTTATAACCGCTTTTCGACAGGCGAAATGAATTTTCATTACCAAAAAACCCTTTCTCAGACTCAATTGCCAGTTGACCAAAATTCAAAACATATTTTGCGACCATACAGGAAAACTGTCGTATCTTTTCCTGATTTCTATGTGTTGGCTAACAAACACTATAAGATTAATCGGCGGATTCAATTCATGCAACGTCTTAACCAACTTTACGATCTTTTTTTAATTAACCATTTTCTTGTAGTGATTTGACTTTCGTAATATTGTGTAAAGGGTAAGATCTTTAGAAAGCGATACATGCATACTATACCATCAGCAGCAGCGATAGCTAAAACGAGAAAGGATTAACCTCGCAACCTTTTTTCAGTATGAAATTTGGAACGCCGTTGGTTCGAAACCAGTTTCGATTTTTTCTTCCGTATAACGTTTGTTATTTACGTTTGTTTTTCTTGAAGTGTTTACTGAAAACAGACATTTTAGGATGATTACTCAATTTAATGCACGTATTGTGTATGATAAATTCTTTTTCTTTTATCATTGTTGTCAAAGTCTTTGACATATTTAAAGAAACGGGGTTTCCACGAGACGTATTTTGGAAACAGTGTTTTAAGATTGATTATCGGGGAGTGAGTTCATTTCGCAACTCGGGTTCGACTTGATGACAAATCGGGGTTCCATCTGAACAGCCTCAGATGAGTTTTATTTTTTTTTTCTCCAGCATCTGTATCACTGATATTCGACAGTACGTATTTACATACAGATCAATGATCATGACAACAATGATTATTACTAGTCTATGATTGAGTGACAGCGATCTGTATTTATTACGTTTAAGTGAACCATTTACGTGTATTGAGCTAAGAAGATGAATCAATGGATCTGCAACAGTGACGATGGTGCCTGGATGATTGTATGAATATGTGTACAGATAGGGACATTGCTATTCTCAAATTTTCGTTGATAATGATATTAAGATTTAAATTGCGTATTGTAATCCACTGCCATTTTCCCGACGGCACGTTCCCAATTTCCTCTTTGTATGCACATCTGTAGATGTAAGGATGCTGCGGTAGTACTGGTATGAGGAATACATGGTTAGGTGCTCCATTTCATTTGGTATTTTGTTTCAGGAAAAGTGTGTATTGAATTTGTTTTGTAACCACAACCAGGGAAAACTGCTGCCGTGTTTTTTGTTTCTTTTTTACTCTAAACACGAATAAAAATCTAACTTCTTGGAGCACTATATTTAGACTCTCTGATTGATTGAGCGGAATTGTATGTAAATGATCGGCATTTCATTACTTTGTGTCGCTGAATTTGTGTTAAGATCGATTCTAAATCATTGCGATCGTTTTTACCTAACGATGGTGGAGATAAAAATCGAAAAAAAAAATATGATGAAAAAGAACAATGTCTGAGTAGAATTCGAACCCAGGACCTTCCAGATATAGACATGTGTAAAGACTACAAGGTGAATGCTCTGCCAAGTGAGCTATCGCGGCTTTCATTTATGTAGCGCGTTGGCTTGCATTTTGAATATTGCTTTGCTTTGTATCGTCCTTTATAAAATCAACGAAAGGTGTAACTGACGACAACACTCATAGTTAACCGAAACAGAAGACAAAAGTGCTAATCACATGGCCTTAATTGAATTGGGTAATCAAATTAATAGTGATTATTCATAGAGACAAATCAGTTGTCTTGAAACTGCAATCAAATCAAATTGAAGCCCGAGAAGGGTTTTCTGGTAATAAAGCCGATTTCGTATGTCCGAAACCGATCTTATAGAATTAAACACAGAAGAATGAATGAAATATCTTTCGTTCATGTACAATCCCGCTCAATCAATCAGAGACGTCCAATTACAGTGCTCTCGGCACTTTGATTTAAGTTGTTGCCAATAAGCGAGAAACACGCATTTAAAGTTGAAACATAATCGATAAATTGCATATAAATCCGAACTGTTGTCCACAACAATTTGTTCAATTTTAACACAAAAATATAAATTTCTCGTAAACGGCACAATATTTTGGCTTGAAATTTTCAGAATTTTCATAAGGAAATATGCTCTTTCAGATAAAAATAAAAGTAAAACTTATGACAAAAAATTCTGAAATGTCACTTTAAGTTCTATTCCTGTTTCATGTGAGGACTGCACAATGCTGAATGTATATTTTATATCATGTTTTCTATTCTATAGTGATTCCTAACGAAGGTCAATGTTATATTCCTGGTTCGTGTGAAGACTGCAATGCGGAATGTTTATATTATACGTGTCAATGCGTGGAAGGATACTTCTTGGCCTACAATGGAACGTGTCTACCTTGTAAGTCTGAATATACTTAATCATGTTTGTAAGTACACTATACTTAAAAGAGAGGCTGTGTTACATTCCACAGTTGGGGTATTTACACTCATGAAATAATATAAATTTACAAAGATGTCTGCGTATTCTTATTCTTAAGGTAGTTCACCCCAAATGGAATTTATGAGACATCGGAATTATTTGGGTGACGCCGAAAACATTCGGCGGTGGAACGTTTTCGGCGTCAGCCGAATAGTTTCGGATACGTAAGAATGTTAAACGACGTCGCATGAATAATTTCAACGTAATGCAAATCTCATTAGTTGAGGTATACCTAGATATAAAATATATAACGTATATAACGTACACACTTAAATGTAGTAGTTACAACAACATACTGTGTGTAATTTTCGAATGAAACGTCTAATTTATGTTAAAGCTAAACGAGAAGCGGTACAAATAATTTTGTTTATTCTAAGTATACCTTATCATAAATGACCTGGCAGAGCAGACCATGCTGATCGAATGAAAAGCTCTGCCAGGTCATTTATCGTGAGATATAATACAGGTGTTTAAATACATGGATGGCCACATTTACATACCTGGTTTACCTTTATCGGGATTTCGGTCTTGTCCCTCATTACAGTTCGTGCCACATCGTATGGCACAATGTTTATATTTTGTTCAAATGTATAATAGATTCGCTATTAAACGAGAATAATTTCAGTTGTTTTGATAAAGCAGTCCAACTGTAATTATTCTCGTTTAATATAGTGAATCTATTATAAATGAACGTTAAACAAAACATGAACACGTGCTATACGATGTGGCGCCAACAGTTCTGTAGTATTGTCCAGCAAGATTAACCCGGGACATCTGCATATATAATGGCCTCACTTCGGCAATGTTTTGTTAAGACGCTCAACTAACGGACCTTGTGCACGAAAATTAAGTTGTCCCTAGTTCATTTGAGTGGACAATAACAGATTTTGAATCGATTATAACAAAATATTAAATACACATATTCGTATAAATAGACATCGAGTCGTGAGCCGTGACGAAAGGTTACGGTATATTCCAATACATGTAAATAGGGAGGAGTGCCTATTTTCTACTGAATAAAAACGAACAATGACAGGTATTGCGTGCTGTACGTGATGCCGTGTGAGTTCAGTAGCTATATCCAGATAGTACTTCGTCGATTTATTACATGGAGACGGGTTCGAGTCACATATTTGTATAATTCGAAATCCCTCTTCCCCCGTCAATTTAGACTCGCTGATATTTGATCATTCACAGGTCGTTGTCTATCTATAGTGTTCGTCGATATGCAGGTCGTCATGCATCCCGTTACATATACGTAAAGGTTCATACTCTGGCGACATCATAATAATATTGATGGAAAGTTTTTCGCTGAGTTCAATTTATTGATAAAGAAGTTAAAAAATGTCTATCCAAGCCAATAATGTTGTGGTATTGCGTTTTGACGTTTAATATCCATTCTTTTGATAACCTTTTGTCACGTTAAAATTTCAATGTAAACACATAGGAAGAAGACACGATTTAATCAATTCTTCATGATGCGTACAGACATCTGATGAAGTTGACTGTAGTAACAAAGTAACGATGGCTTTTCTAAGCATCTGTGCTGAGATTATCATCGTCAGGATTATATCATTTATTCATAGATCTGATTACAGTTATTGATTGATATTTGATCATGTAGTTTGACAACTTCTATGCATGCGTCCATGGGCAGATGTATTTAGAAAAAACGGACCAAATTTGGTGACGTCTAAAACGCCATGACACCGACATTTTCCAAAGTGTTTGCTGGACACAAAACGTCATTATCTATTCTTTAGAAACATACATTAGATGACAACAATGTACGTAAAATCAATGCTTCATATCTATTTGTTATGGTAATAAATATTATGAAAACCTCTGTACAAAACACCATGTCCAGTCTGATTGAACACCAACAGGTAGGACAAAGATTAATGACTTTTATTTAATGTTGCTGTTATATTTGTTTTCTATTTTGCAGACCGGTACATCAACGAACATTGTGCAATAAATGCTGAGTGTCTGGCAGTGAATGCAATATGTGAATATGACGTATGTAAATGTGACTATGGGTACTATGCTGACCAATGTGGAATATGTCGACCAAGTAGGTTAATATTTCCTAATTTTAGAGGCCGAACAACAATATGGCAATCTTGAACACACTTCAATATATCATATCACGTTGTGCTGTAATATTGGCAATTTGGCAGATGGTACTTCTAAGAAAAACAAACTGTATTTTTTTGTTGAAAATCAAATATGTGAAATTAATACATTAAAACAATGATTGTTCAATTTGATATCAAGATGTCAACAAACCACGCCATGCAAGGCTTTTGTGGCATTAGAAAGAAAGGATCGTAGGAAATTTTGTGTTTTGTTAAATTATCCTGTAAATTTCGTTTGTAGTTTTTAAATTGCCATTATGTCTGAAATCGAGATTTCAGACCTCATTTTGGATGATATACTGTGAGTAAACGATTTTAAAGTCGATTTAAGTACTGATAATTGTATCATATATTATTACAGAACCCGGTTTGGGAGACTATTGCGATAGTGGATCAATCTGTTTAGATTACCACGCATTCTGTGATCCAGAAACCGGCACTTGTGTCTGTGACTACAATAAATTTGACACGAATACGAAACAATATGTAGGAGGGTCATGTCTAGATTGTAAGTTATTAAATATTACATTCTGTTAATACAAATAGCAACATTTTCGACTAAAACCGGTCAGATGTCTGCCGGGCCTAAAAGCTATATTCACGCGAGTTTATTTTAAACTCTGTTTAGCTACAATTCATTTATGCACTCATTTTCATGACCGAAACGGCGTTGGCGTTGGGAAAACGAGCTTAAGGTAGTCTACCCCTAATAGGATTCGTGTGACTTCAGAATTACTTAGGTGAAGTCGAAAACATTCAGCGAATGTTAACGACTTCGCCAGAATATGTTCGGACGCGTAACGACGCTGTTCGAAATATCCGATGTATTATTATTTTTTAAAAATGGCCACATTACGGGTACTCTACCTCAAGAGCAATTATAGTTACACAAAATGTACGTCGCCGTTACATGTCTTAATTTCAAGTGGGATAACTGTAAAAAAAAATGTATGACCTTGCGTTTATTGCAACTGGAATATCTGTGGATATATGATTTAACAAAATTAAGTTAAAAATATAATATGCATTATGCAGATTATTACACGGTAGATACGGGCCGGAACGTGATATCGGCCATGAACGCGATATCTGGTCTAGGGTTTAAGCCCTCGAGACGGATATCACCTTTGCGGCCCTACATTAATCTCCGGCCCTCATCAGCCGTGAAATAATATATTAATAATGATATGAACTGGGTCTGTTTAAAAGCCAATCGCTTATATTATTTTAATTACTCCGTTTAGAGAGTAACTGCAGTACAGCTCATGCATTTTTTGCATAAAACAATTGCCCCCCGCGGACAAAAAGCTCGGGTGAAACATCGCAATGGTTTGTCTTTGCGACCACCGCATGTATCCTCTCGAAATTTCTACGAATCGCGGCGATGGTTTGAGAATTGCGATTATAAAGGCGATTCGCCCCAATTGGATGGAAATGCTAGATAAGACCAATAAAACCTATCCGCACAAATCACCGCGATTCGCAGTGATTCGCGGTGGTCGATAGAAAATCGCTGCAATTACCGATCGCCGCCGCCATCGCGTTTTTCTGACCGAATCCACCCGAAATCCAGTCGCGGCGATGTGTGGGAATAAGCAAAATCAATGCGCAAGCTGTACCGTACCAAGTAGTTTAGAACACTGCATCTTACACAAACGATTTTTCTGACATTACATCCGTGTCGAAAGTGCTCATTACTTACGGCGGCTTAACATACATGTACATGCGCAGCAAAAGTAATATGGAAAAATCGATTGAAATGCCGTTACCCTAGGTGCATTCGTTATACTTATTACCTAAATGCTTATACGCGGTAAATCCTAAAGCAAATAATTAATAATTGAAAATTTATCGCCGAGTCATCGAGATGTAGATTTACGTTGTGTTTTGATACTAATTTAGATAAAGATCCCTATGTAAGACAATATAGTCTAATTAATATTCATAATGCCATGTTGCATTTGCAACTGTTTCTTGTGATTTTTCTAGATTGTTTTAGATCTCGAGCAGTACGATTTGATTATATTAATTTCAAGTAGTTTCAATTATTTATTCCTACATTTGCAACCATAAGTAAAGCGTTTTTAAACAACATTACATTTTCTATTATAAAGTTATTTTAAGGAAAGTTCTTGAGATATCTTTGCTAATGTGAAGATAGCAATGCTTGATGTGTATTTAATATCACGTTTTCTGTTTATTCTATAGTAATTCCTAACGAAGGTCAATGTTATATTCCTGGTTCGTGTCAAGACTGCAATGCTGAATGTATATATTATACATGTCAATGTGTGGAAGGATACTTCTTGGCCTACAATGGAACGTGTCTACCTTGTAAGTCTTAATATACTTAAAATGTTTGTAAGTATTCTATAAAAGAACTGATAAAAAGTGCGTTTTTCATGCTTAGCTTTACAAATACGTCATTCTTCTTTTAGCTTGAATTCCAAATTAAACAAACCTGCAAATAGCATTTCCGATATATGATTGACAACCATATGTTTTAAACAATCACAGTAAGATAGACTTTAAAATTACAAGAAGGGTTTAATTACATTTTCATAAAAGTACTTTTATTTATCTAGCAAACCATTAGATTGTTGAATGTATAAATTACCACACAAACGTTTATTCTAAAGGAATGTGTCTTGTAACAATTGTACCAATTTAAAAACAACAAGAGAATATTTGTAAAACATATAGATATATACCCGCTTAACAGCTTAATGACAATATAAAAATCGTCAAAGGACAATGAATCAATAATTATTTAAGAACGATAGTGTCTTATACACTGATTACAACTTTGCAATGACAGTGTTCTCACAATTTAACCAACGAGTAGACAAAATAAGTTTTACGCCATTTTCAAATCGGTCAAATATCGCATGTTGATGCATTTTGGGTCGTTAAATTAAAAATGGCGTTACAATGGCAAATTTAAAAAGAAAACGCGTCATGCTACTGTTCAAGAATTTATACAATTAATACAAAATTTATTGTCATTGACAGTATATGGTCAGAGTATTGAAACTATTGTTAGAGAGCGTCTTTGACACAATGTTTCTGTGACGCAGCAAAGTATCGCCAAACCGAAAAAATATGCACATGGTCATATTGAAAGTAACTTTATGGGAAGGCTTAACCATTTCAAAAACCACCATTTTACGGTGATCCAAATCAAAAGCTGTAGCGGATGTCAAAATAAGTATTATTAAGTTTACAAGTGTGCACATTAAAGCACAGAAGATATAAAGGCATAAGTATTACTTTTGTCTCAATATTTGCCCAAGCTTTTCCTTATAGGTCGTTAGGGTTCATTCAATTCCGTCCATAAATGTGTGAGAAATGTGTTAAAAATGAAATTTATTCTAGAGCCCCCCCCCCCCCCTTTCATCCGTGACACAACATATCACCAAACGCGACAAGCTGTACAATAAACACACACAGTTAGACACCATATGTTATCCAGTAGGAGTAATTGTCTGTCCTGAGAACAGGCTTCTATTTTCAGACTATTTGCATTGTCTAAAATTCAGGCCATATGACTTGAGCGAATGACCTATTTGTGAATGGAAAATTACCACACCGATTTTTTCCGTATATACGACCCATTTACTTAATTGTTTGTATATACCATAAAAGTCATACATTTTGCATACACTCATGTCTGAAGAATACACTTATCGTTATTTACATCGTTTTGGCTTTTTGATTGTAACTTTTTTCCAAGAGTATAGTTCCGAAGTCGTGTGGTTTGCTGTGCATTGGGAGACAACGACATAAGGGAGCTATACGCTCTCCAATAACAAACGCATTCTTTTACAAATTGTTAAAATGCTATCTTTTCCCTCAAACTATTTTTATCACCACACGTTTATTGTTTTATGCTGGTCTGCCTTAACAGGTAATCGATGTTGTGAAAATAATAATAATCTTACAAAAGTAAACGTTTTAGTAGGTGTTTTTTGAAACCCAGTCATTAAAGAATCAATATTAGGGTGAAATATACTGTTATAATATTATAAAAATATGTACCGCCACAGGAAACAAATCCTAAAACTGGAAAGAAAATCGCAAGTGGAAATGTTTTTATTGTGCCGATTTTCGTTTTTGCCTATTTTCGAAATTCGGCAAATCCCTGCAGAACTCATTTGCCTAATTTCGAAACTCGGCGAAATAACTTATTTATAATTATTTTAAGGTATATTGGGCCATTTTCTGTGCAGAACTCATCTTCAAAATATCCGTTTTAGGGAGGTATCACAGTTTGCACTTACAAAATCATTTTAAGCACTTTTTATTCCAATAAAAGTTCGGTACCGAACAGCTAAAGTTCCGTACCGAACAGAACATACGGAACATTCTTCTTCCGTTTGCGCGGAAGTTGATTCGTACCCTAAGCATTTCGTACCTAATCTTTTATCAGAGATATAGATAAACATTATATTATAATTATGTCTCTGCTTTTATCAATTTGTTTACACGTTCAGCAGTACATCAAAATTATAGATAATATTGCCATTAAAATCATATCTACACTCGATTCCATTTATTTAAGTTGAAGTTCAACATTTTTTCGGAGCCTGAATTAGATCCATTGCTTTGGGCTTTCTAACCACCGAAATTAAAATGTTTTCATTAAGTTAAATATCGGCATTTTAGAAATGGTTCTTTTAAAGCAAACAAGATTCATTATGAAGCTTTTCATCTGCTAAATATATGTGATCTACCATAGATCTGCATACTTGTGTTAATTAATTTGATATGTCCTAATTTCATTTAGACTTTCAAGATAACTAACTCAAAATAGTGAGCTGATTGTAAAACCATTTAAACAGGGGAAGCCCTTTCTGTGAAAAATACCATATTCAGCATTTTTTCCTGCATTTTCCCTGCTCAATAAGCTGTAGAGGCCAACTGTATCTTTAAAGGCTGTCAAAACAGCCGAACAAGCCGCTCCTCCCTACAATGCTAGCCAGAACTAGTGACCGACCCAGCCGAACAAGCCGATCCTTCCCACCATGCTGGCCAGAACTAGCAACCAACTCAGCCGAACAAGCCAATCCTTCCCACCATGCTGGCCAGAACAAGCGACCGACCTTTCTGAACAAGCTGATCCGTCCCACCGTGCTGGCCAGAACAAGCTACCGACCTTTCCGAACAAGCCGATCCGTCCCACCATGATGGCCAGAATAAGCGACCAACTCAGCCGAACAAGCCAATCCTTCCCATCGTGCTGGCCAGAACAAGCGACCAACCTTTCCGAACAAGCCGACCCGTCCCACCATGCTGGCCAGAACAAGCGACTGACCTTTCCGAACAAGCCGATCCATCCCACCATGATGGCCAGAATAAGCGACAGACCTTTCCGAACAAGCCGATCTGTCCCATCGTGCTGGCCAGAACAAGCGACCGACCTTTCCGAACAAGCCGGTCCGTCCCACCGTGCTGGACAGAACAAGCGACCGACCTTTTCGAACAAGCCGGTCCGTCCCACCGTGCTGGACAGAACAAGCGACCGACCTTTCCGAACAAGCCGATCCCTCCTACCGTGCTGGCCAGAACAAGCGACCGACCTTTCCGAACAAGCCGATCCGTCCCACCGTGCTGGACAGAACAAGTGACCGACCTTTCCGAACAAGCCGATCCGTCCCATTGGCTGGACAGAACAAGCGACCGACCTTTCCGAACAAGCTGGTCTTTCCCACCGTGCTGGCCAGAACAAGCGACCGACCTTTCCGAACAAGCCGGTCCGTCCCACCGTGCTGGCCAGAACAAGCGACCGACCTTTCCGAACAAGCCGATCCGTCCCACCGTGCTGGACAGAACAAGCGACCGACCTTTCCGAAAAAGCCAATCCGTCCCACCGTGCTGGACAGAACAAGTGACCGACCTTTCCGAACAAGCCAATCCGTCCCACCATGCTGGCCAGAACAAGCGACTGACCTTTCCGAACAAGCCGGTCCGTCCCACCGTGCTGGCCAGAACAAGCGACCGACATTTCCGAACAAGCCGGTCCGTCCCACCGTGCTGGCCAGAACAAGCGACCGACCTTTCCGAACAAGCCGGTCCGTCCCACCGTGCTGGCCAGAACAAGCAACCGACATTTCCGAACAAGCCGGTCCGTCCCACCGTGCTGGCCAGAACAAGCGACCGACCTTTCCGAACAAGCCGGTCCGTCCCACCGTGCTGGCCAGAACAAGCGACCGACCTTTCCGAACAAGCCAATCCATCCCAGCATGCTGGCCAGAACAAGCGACTGACCTTTCCGAACAAGCCGATCCGTCCCACCATGATGGCCAGAACAAGCGACTGACCCAGCCGAACAAGCCGATCTTTCACACCCTGCTGGCCAGAAACCAATCCTTCCCACCATGCTGGCCAGAACAAGCGACCAAGCTAGACAAACTAATTGATCCCCTCCCACAATGCCAGCCAGCACAAGCAATCAACCTAGCCAAACCAACCAATCCCTCCCTCATGCTGGTCAGAACATGTGACCGACTCTACTTAACCAGACAATTTGTCCCACCATGCCGGCAAGGGTATAGGGTCTGTAACCAGAAATGCCTAGTCATAGTGTAAATGACCAAAAAGGCCCAGTTCAAAAAGGCCCACTTTTTAAATTGATAAAAATACCCAAAAAGTGTATATTGCATTTGAAATTAAATATGATTTATGATAGATTAATGATTGGTAAATTGATGATTTAATGCCCGGCTTAAATGCATTGGAACAATAATGATAATAAAATCAGAGCGAGAAATGGATCTTATACTATTATAATCATAAGTACGCATGCTTCCGCTTACAGTACGACCTAGTCTGGTTCCCGTACCTGAAATCTACAATGGATTTAAAAATTCAGTTATTTACACGAATGGGTACCAGTCTAAGTACGACCTCGCAACGTCCTGATGACACCATTTATCCTGTGACCTAATTCTATCAGAAAATTCGGATAAAAAAGCCGTATTTCTTTGTGGATAAACATCAATACACCAGGAGATAGGTTCGTTTAGGGAATGGCACCGTACTTTCGTTTTCGACTGGGACCCACAGATGAAGTTTTTACATTCTGGTGTACACGTTTACAATGCAGTGGCGTATCCAGTGGGTGGGGGAGTTTTCGAGGTTCAAAGGAAATCCCTCTCAGCGGCAGATCCAGACTTTGTAAGGGGGTTCGAAATTACAAAAAGGTTGTTCGTTCTCTTATAATTACAAAATTCTGACTGAATTTTTACATGAAATTGAAATAATTAGTATTCAGAGGAGGTTCGTTTGACTTCCGCACCCCCTCTGGATCTGCCACTGTCTCTGCAGCCTGATTGTTTTATTTCAATGCAGAAATTCCGTCAAAATTGTGTAATACTTGGAAAACGAGCCTTTCTATCTATAAATTCTAACCCCATCACAGAAATCCTTGATCCGCGGCAGCAACGAGTACGTAGGAAGCATAAAAAATCAAAGTAAACCGTAAAATAATCATTATGTCGTTGTTCGATTCATTTCTAATAAATCGGCGAGGAAAAAAAACGAGAATAAATCGACAGAAATAGTTCTGCATGACACTGTCGCAGTAAACCGTAAATAATATCAACATTTCGGGCGTTATTTGATTCAATTATCAATAAATGAGCGAAAAAGTCGACAGAAATAGTTCTGCATGACACACGGAACTTACTGAATCATAATTTCGAAAATGGATGCCCAATTACGAAATTAGGCAAAGTTCCTTGCCCAATTTCGAAAATAGGCATGCCCAATTTCGAAATAAGGCAAAAAACTAAGATTAGGCACAACATTTTCACATACAAAACACCATTTATTGTCTGATTAAACACCAACAGGTAGGACAAAGATTAATGACGTTTAATGTTGCACGTTTTATACCAACTACTAAAATTATATGTTTTATTTTGCAGACCGATACATCAACGAACATTGTACAATAGATGCTGAGTGTTTGGCAGTGAACGCAATATGTGACTATGGCGTGTGTAAATGTGACTATGGATACTACGCTGACCAATGTGGAATATGTCGTCCAAGTAAGCTAAATGCACTTCATTTCTAGAGGCCGAACAACGTCGTGTCAAACTTTAACACACTTTAATTTATCACGCACTTCCATATTATCGTTAAAAGGTAATGCAGAAAATGGACAACATGTAAATATTTTTAAGTGCAAATATGTCAGAGAAATATCCGGAAATTTTCGATGGTCCAACTTGCTTTTAACCCATTACTGCACAGTGACGCCTTCTGACTCCATCACAAGAAAGTGCTAGGGAAAACCCTGTGGAAAATGAAGAAATTGCTTGTGACAAGCAATTTCTTCATTTTCTACAATGTTGTTAAACCAGACAGACCAAAAGATGTAACATTTGATTAACTTGAAATTGTTGTCTGCAGCGACTTTGATTTTGGACCAGTCTAAAATTTGTCGTTTGGAAATGGGCTAAGATGTTAAAAACACGTCATGCAAGGCTTTTGTGTAGACAGTGTAGACGAAAGTGTCTGTGAGAAATGTTGTGTTTTGTAAATTTATCCTTTTCATCTCGTTTGAAACTTTTTTTTTGAAAACATAAAAGTTTTCAGTCCTCATTTGGAACATAAAATTGTAAGTAAAAGTCGATTGAAGTACTGATAATTCTATCATATGTTATTACAGAGCCCGGTTTGGGAGAATATTGTGATAGTGAATCAATCTGTTTAGATTACCACGCATTCTGTGATCCAGAAACCGGCACTTGTGTCTGTGCCTACAATAAATTTGACACGAATACGAAACATTATATAGGAGGATCTTGTCAAGATTGTAAGCTATTTATACATTATATTACATCCCGTTAATATAAATAGTAACATTTTCGAATAAAACCGGTCAAATGTCAGCCGGGCCGAAAAGCTATATTCACGCTAGCTTTTTCTTAACTCTGTTTAGCTACAGATCATTTACGCATTCCTTTTCATGACCGGAACGTCAGTGACGTAAGAAAACGAGCTTAAGGTAGTCTATCCCTAATGAGATTCGTACCAATTAGCTTGGAACTTTGCATGTTACACAAACGATTTATCTGACATTACTTCCGTGTCTACAATACCTATGGCTCACGGCTTGACATATATCTACACGTGCAACAAATGTATAATGGAAAAACGATTGAAATGTCGCAACTCTTTGTCGCCAGGTTCATTCGTTATACTTAATACTAAAATGGTTATACGCGGTAAATTCTAAGACGAGTAATGAATAAATGAAAATTTATAGCCGAGTCGTCGAGATGAGTCGTCGAGATTAAGATTTACGTTGTGTTTTGATACCATTTTAGATAGAGATCCCTATGTAAGAGAATATAGTCTTATCAATATTCAAAATGCCGTGTTGCATTTGCAACTGTTTCTTGTGCTTTTGCTAGATTGCTTTAGATCTCGAGCAGTACGATTTGATTATATTAATTTCAAGTAGTTTCAATTATTTATTCCTACATTTGCAACCATAAGTATAACGTTTTCAAACAACATTACATTTTCTATTCTAAACTTATTTTAAACGACGGTTCCTGTGATATATTTGCTAATGTGAAGATGATAATGCTTGATGTGTACTTAATATCATGTTTTCTGTTTATTCTATAGTGATTCCTAACGAAGGTCAATGTTATATTCCTGGTTCGTGTCAAGACTGCAATGCTGAATGTATATATTATACTTGTCAATGTGTGGAAGGATACTTCTTGGCTGACAATGGAACATGTCTACCATGTAAGTCTAAATATACTTAATATGTTTTTAGTATTCTATACAACAAACAAATGAAAAGTGTGCTTTTCTTGGTTAGCTTGAATTCCAAAATCAACAAACCATCAAATAAAAGTTCCGATATGCGATAAACAATTATAGGTTTTAAACACTCACAATTAGACAGATTTTAATCACAAAAAAGGTTTAATACATTTTAATAAAAGTACTTTTATTTATTTATCAAATCATTAGATGGTTGAATGTACTGGTTTTCAAATACACGTATATTTCATAGGAATGTGTCTTGTAACACTTGTACCAATTTAAAAACAATAAGAGAATGTTTGTAAAACATATAGATACATTATATGCCCCCTTAACCGACAACCTTTGATGAAGCCATCTATTAGTTGAACCAGGCCAATGGTAAGTATCAAAAACATCAAAGGACAATGTATCAATAAGTTATATGAGACCAACAGTGCCTTCTACACAAGCATCTACACAAGATTACAAGCATAAAGCCTTATGACTTTATATCCTTTCACTTAAACATTTTTGTCATCATACATTGTTGTTGGCATAGGTAATGGAAAGTAGAAACTTACTGTACCATATGACAGCTCATAATTTACTTTAATGGACTGTATCATTGTTTTAAAAAGGTACATTGAGTATCTTAAACAATTAGTACTTACGCAGACTTACGGACGAATTGATAGAGAGCATCCATTAAAAACTTCAATCAAATCTTGTTTGCTGGTCGTAATTATTCTATCATTTAACAGGCACATCAGATTTAAAAAAATAACGCCCTTCATTTTTATTCTTCATATCAATATCGAATTTCAATGCAAATTAATCAAATACCAGAAGTTTATATAGGGTTCGCGTTTTTGAGATCGTCAGCATTTGCAGAGGCCCAAGAAATGCGTTTACGCCCGATTACGCAGCTTTGAGGCAACAATACGTTAACGACCGACAAATATGAGAAGTCGGATAATATTGCATAAAAATGTGACACATCGGGACGATAAGGTACAAATTTGTGATTAGAATGACGAAAACCGTTTAGAAATGTAACTAACACACTCCGAAAATATACCGGATTTTCCCCAGAACACGGTCGGGAATTAAAAAAAATGCATTGAACAAGGCCATCTTTGTAGACACAATTGAATATTCAATAACTATATCAAGCGGTATTTTTAATTTTTTGCCTGTGTATTTTCATATTAATTTCAAAGCATGACAAATAATTAAATAGATCCCTATTAAAGATGGTTACTGATATGTAGATCGAAGGATCATGAAGACGATCCTTTCAGAAATACGAACAAAGTTCATATTACATTCATACAGAACAGAATATTAGTAGATTAACAATAAATACTTTTCCCTGTCCACAAAATCCACTTTAAGATATGCAACCCCTAATTAGCACCAAAGAGCCAGCGACGAAATTTGAAAAAGTGATTCCTAAACTGTGTCACATTTCCATTCCAAATATAAACATTATAAGCATTTTGTACGGTTTAGAGCTAGTATATGGAATATGGTGCTTATGGAATTAGGGGTAAACAAGGATTCCGATGGGTGTATGCATTTATGCAGTCGACCAGTATTTACAAGACTAATTGGTGATGCAAGTATAATGCTCGACGCCGAATTGATTTGCCAGAATTTAAGCTTTTGATCTGATTGAAAAATCAAATCAGTCTAAAACGTTTTACGAAGTGAAAAAAGTACTAGATCTAGCAATCAATAAAGTTGAAAAATTTGAGAAGCCCGCCTGTTCCTCCAGCAATTCACCAGTTTGATCAGTTTGAGACGACCTCTCGATATTATGCAAATTGATCAACCCAAATCGTGCGTGTAATAAGGTACTCGGTGTCACTCCTCAACGAAACGGGCCTATTAGATATATAGTAAAATGGGTCGATTTGACAGCTTCTAGTTCCTCTCAGAAGTCTTTGTGGCAGATTTTACTTAGTCTGCCTGACAGACCATTTCTTTGTCTTTAATTTACTACCAAGAAAGTGGTATCAATAGCACCATCAGCTAAAATCACGCACCCGTGAACACAGCCACCCTTGAAATTTGCCATCTATTTCGGGATCTGCATGTGACACCCCCCCCCCATGAAAGGTCACGACCGCGCAAGAAACTAGTTCCCGACAAATTCATTAAAACACATCCTAGCAGTACACTGGTGGCCTGCCAGTATACAGAACCACGTTTCATGCATCTGCCTAGTCTATAGACACAGAATTAATGCAACAAAAGGAGAGAATCCATTTTTTGACGGAACTATGTTTGTATACTACGACCCGGAAGCATTTCCCGTTGTTGAGTGTCTCCACTCGCCATACTTTTGGTGTATTTTACTGACAAGTATAAAGACGACAACGATTCCTACAAAACAAATTATACTATACCAACGTTTCGTAAACGATTCATACAAATAAAATGCTTTAGCAGACGCTCATTAAATGAATAAACGTCATTACTAATCTGCTTTTACATAATGACTTTGTATCTTTTATTTACCTTACTACTCGTAATATGAGTTTTTACTGCACGTCTGTTCTATCCAACAACAACGTTTGATATGCATGCATAGACATTAAATTTACATAAATCTTAGGCATTTTCATTATATACATTTTGTACATGAAACTGTTCATTACCGCGTGTGCACATGAAACTATTCATAACCCATTTTACATTTACCAACTGACTCTCCAGTAGCTAACTTGAATTCGTATGCCATATTATGCTCGACGCTGCAGGCGTCGAGCAATAATGTTGTATTATACCGTATTTACTAAAGGTTATGGAGAATACTATAGATCTTGATAACAATATGATTAGGCCAACGCTAATCTGGATCAATTTTTGCATCATAATGAGCTTTTCTTTTTGAAATGTACTCATATAATTCAGATTTGCACAACGAGCCATTCCTCCATTGATGCAAATTTCATAGGCGTAGGAAGAGGGGGCAGGGGTTGGGGCCTGCCCCCCGAATAATTTGGAAAAGGGGCCTGTCCCCCATATTGCCCCCCATTAACCACCCATATTTCCATTTACTTTAACATTTTAAATTAATGCATACTTACGGAAATATATGATAAAATGTTCAAAATTACATCCCTTGCACATGAATATAAAATGAAATACTATTTGTATTTTTTCTTCTTGAAGCTTAATTTGGTTCGGCACAGTGAATCATATTATCACTTCGTATGGCTAGAAAATGGTGTTTTTGATTAGGGGTTGAATACCTTAAATCAAAATCGATGTATCCTGGCTTCTTGAATGGTTGTTTGAGGCAGGCCCGTCTAGCATTGTCAGATGCCGGTATATTAAATCATTTGATAGGATAAGACAGCCAGACATAACACCTTGTATTCATGAGGGCCTGAAGAACTCTTCAAAAAAAGTTTATCGAACAAAAGTCAAATGATAAAGTTTAGGATTTTATTTCACTTTTCTGAGTTACTAGACACAAACACCGCCACACCAAGCCCCGATCTAGTATATTTGGGTGCAAATCCGGTGTAAACGGAACGTGAATATAGAGAACAACACACGTTCTGTGTTATCCACCCTGTATCCGTTTGTTTCATCCACCATGTATCCGTTTGCTAATGCATGTCTCTAACGGCCCGGAACCTCACAGATATGTAGTAATAACATTTAAAACTACTTGTTGGGTATTCAGCGTGTCATAGTAGGGAACGATTTCATCCAGCTAAACGTGACGTAATTTCGGACGCACAATAGTATTCCGAAAATGTTGTTATAAAATCTCGTTAATTCAGCTTGGTTCAAGCCGTAGTGACGGGATTTTATGACAACATAAACGGTTTTTCAAAACAAAACGTTATTTTTAGCACACACTTCTTTGCCATTATATTCTACTTTACTTTTTCCTCAGTTCGGTACATTAACGAACATTGTACAATGGATATGGAGTGTGCGGCAGTCAACGCAATTTGTGACTCTGGCGTATGTAAATGTGACGATGGATACTACCTTGACCAATGTGGAATATGTCAACCCGGTAAGCTTTGGAGCAAAACTGACTTCTTATTAGAAAATAAATATATAGTCATAAAAGAATTTTTGTATATAAATTGTAATCTCAAAATCTTAACCCTTAATTTATTTTGTTGGGTGTATTTCTTATTCACATACGTAATTTCCTTCTACACGTGTCGAATAAAGCATTTTCCATGTTGTCCTATACATAAATATTCCATCTTTCATATAATTTACTGAAACATCCTACATATCGTATGTGTAAAAGAGATCAAAGATTTCTTCTAAAAATCCAAAACAGGAGAGACAAATTTCAGGAGAAAAGAGGCGAGTTAGAAACATTTGGCAATCGTCCTGATTCGTATTGCTTCCTTCGAAATAGTCACAGTTGAAGAGAGTCAGGTTCCTTGGTCTCTATTCCTTATAAATACGGCCGTCTCAGTCTAATTTAAGATTTGATAGACAATATTTTTCTTCCTCGTATATAATTGTGATGGCGCCAATACTGAGTTGTCTAAGTACTTAATAAAGACCTAAAAACACTGAAATCCAACACATGTGGTCGAAATCTTAAGTTATGTTCCTACATTTTCAAGAATTGCATACATATGTATATGTTGATTACAAAGCAACGTCAATGTTTTCAATTGTGCTCATTTGA
This sequence comes from Fragum sueziense, assembly GCA_963680895.1. Lineage (NCBI taxonomy): Eukaryota > Metazoa > Mollusca > Bivalvia > Cardiida > Cardiidae > Fragum > Fragum sueziense. The sequence goes on from OY804596.1 coordinate 10,121,603, forward strand.
CGTACCCACCATATCATTAGGATTGATTTAGGATACTTTCAACACTTGTTTGGTGATATAAAACGAACACGTTCTGTTAATAAAGCAAAATAATACTCACTTTACTCCTTTAACTGACATCGTTAAGAAGGACGCAAAACACCCGCACATTAATCAGAATACTTTTTCTAAGAAAAAATCTATATATGGTGGACAAAAAAGTACATAATCGCACAGCATCTTAATCATTCATATCAATGATACGACATGTATTTAGAAGTAATATATCCAAATCGTATTTTTAACGCACCGAGACAATGATCTTGCGTGTTATCATGGCAGTCAAGATGCTGGTCCTGCCTAATTGATGTACTAGACAATGAAGGCTTTCAAAACCACCAAAACTACGGTGTATAATCACGTGACTTAGAATTTCCGATAATCTTCAATATCTTTGTCAAAACTTTACCAATTTGAATTCGGTTTGAAGCAGAGAAGGTGGAAAAATGTCAGGAATGACATGGTCGTAATAGATTTTTAAAAAATCAACTGATAAAAAAGTTATTGAAGATTAACCAAAATTTTGGTATATCTTCAATAACTTTATTATCAGTTGATTTTCAAAAGTAAACTACGCCCATCTAATGCGAAACGTCTGTCCTCATTCTCGGCTTTAAATCGAATTCAAATCGGTCCCGTATTAACAAAGTTATTGAAGATATTCGGTAATTATTGCATCACGTGATTATACACCGTGGTAAAACTGAAACATGTGTTCTAATTATTACGTTTGTACGTATTGGCTAACCTGGAACAGTGGTAGCCTAAACTGCTTTAAAGACGATTTATAGATACGTGGAGGGTGGCATATTAATTTACTCGTTTCCGTTTGTATGTTATTCTGAAAACTAAACGCGAAAAGTTAACATTAGTATTTTTTTTGGCGTAAGTGTTTCATAAACGCATGTTGTTTTTAATTGCAGAGCTTCAGCTGGGAGAATATTGTACCAAATATACCGTGTGTGCAGATGACCATGCATTCTGTGATCCAGAAAGCGGAACTTGTGTTTGTAGTTACAATAAATATGACAATACTGGTATATATGATATCGGTGGAACCTGTGTAGATTGTGAGTTTTAATTCATACTGATTGACTTTCATACCGCTTTTTATATCATCAAATAGTTCCGTCCACGTTGTATTTAAGGTAGTCCACCCTTATAAGATTCAAGAGACGTCGCAACGTTCCACCGGTGAATGTTAACGACGACACCCGAAACGGTTTGGATACGTAACGAATTTTAACGATTCTGCGAGAAAAAATATCCAACGTCCGAGGTGGACTATCTTTAAACAATGGTGTAGAAATTGTATCAAAACATGTTGAATTTAAATATGTTTGAAAGGGTCTATCCCCCTTTTGACACTAGGTGCATTCATTTAATTTGTAATAAAAAGATTATATACGACAAATAGTTAAGCAATGGATGTTTAGCGGCGAGATGAAGATGTAACCGGTATTTGATACAAGCTTTGATAAAAGATCTTATGTTATTGTTCACCCAACTTGACCCGGGGCAACTTATGTTTCGTGTGTAAAGTCCGTTAGTTGGGAGTCCTAACAAAACATTGCCGAAGTGTGATCATTACATCTGCATATGCCCCTAGTAAATCTTGCTGGACTATACATAATGTAATTACTATACATAATGTAATTTGGTTGTTTTTATTTTTAAAATTGTAAATAAGATTCATATGGTTTGCCTAATAGTATGACAATACCTGAAATAATTGAAATTTTGGTACCATTTTGAATTCCTTTATTGACTTCGTCCATGATCAAAGTCATAAGAGAGCTTCAAGTGTGAGTTCACAGATATTTTTTTCATAAATTTTACTTTTTCGTTTTTTCATCTGATAGAAATCATAGAATATAGCTTCCAATGAAAATTATGAAAATTTCAAGCTTGATTATTGTTCTGTTTTGAGTTATATGAGTCGTTTCCAAAATTCGCAGGTTTTCTTGTCCACATGTGATAAATTCTACATTTAAATAATAAAACAAACATTTATGTAAGAAATTATTGGATACCAATGCTATTTTGCTGATTATTTACATCTTTTAATGAGATATTTTACATGTTATATGGCCTGAAATGTGTAAATTTGCTTTGTCCCACGGCTACCCCCATTGGTTTTGACCAACAAAGATAACTACTTTTAATCGTAATTGAAACACTTTTTTGTATTAGTTTGCTTGGCCATATGTAAAATTACACTTTAAATATACCAGTTACCCAAATGATATTAAGTAAGTGGTATAAAATTCATAATATATCCTTGTCCCACAGATTGTTGTCCTTGGTGTTCCAATGTCTTAATGTTCAAAGAAATGCCATTTCGATTAGATGTAGACACAAATCATCTACCTTGTTTTGAAAAGCTACCTTAGGTTCATACATTGAAATTGAAAGAGGACCTTTTTATTTTGTGTCTTGTTAATAAATTGAAAAATAAGGTGATTAAATTGTACCGTACTTTTTTTCCTTGTCTTTGGGATGACGCACTTCATTATACGTTGCAATGCATCTTTTTATTAGATATTTGACTGGTATATCTGACTTTGAGTACAGCAAAAACTTTCAATAGTAGATTTAACAAATGTCCTATTTACACGTATATTTTTGCAAATTAGTGTAAAATTGTCCTTGGTGTTCCAGTCCTTGGTGTTCCGGTCTAAGCACTTGAACGCCAAAGACAAAAATGAAATGGCACTGAGGTATGTCATATTGCTTGGACCAGAGATATATTATTAAAACACGGTAACATACCAAATTTCAGCTTTGTTTGTGTAATACTTTTAGAGAAAATGCCAAATTTAGGTTTCGCTCGATGCTCTAAGTGGTGTTGCATGTTAATGGTTAAAATTGACTTTGGGTAATGTCTGAATGAATGGAGCTGATAGATAACATTGAAGAAGCATTTTATACCAAACGTGTGCCTCTTTGTCCAATACTTTTAGAGAAATGCCAATTTCATGTTTTGTACTGACAGACAGGCTGACAGACAGTAAATGGTAGAACAATATAGCCCCTAAATATTTTATATGTGTGCATTAAAATCCTAAATTATTACACATTAACTATATCTCGTTGCATTCTTTTATCTTTTGACACACCCCGTGTTACTAAATCCATGTCTTAAAGCAGGTTAGATTTTAATATCAACTGGAGGTTAAGTTTGGACTTTGAGTTGGTATTTTTATTTGGCATGAGTTCTGATGTACGTTCCGGGACGCGGAATCAAATGGGGCAAATATTAGCTGCCAGTTTCTTACCAAATCAATGCAAAATAAACATGTTAAGGCAAAGAAAATAGACGATTTTCTTTCGGTTTTGTTGATGCCTTTGGTGTTCCGCTAGTGTCTTTGGTGTTCCGGTAATGTTAAATTCATTTTCCAAGAAAACTGATCAAGCAAATACATCAAAAGTACCAGTTACATAAAGCAAGTTGGACATATTGATTTTGACAATTGAAATTTTTCTGGACATTTGGACTCAAATAAGAAATTTTGAGAATAGAATGTTTGATTTCTTTCAACTTTATAAACTAGAGATACCTTTATGTAAATCATTTAGTAATTATGCGTCCAAAATGAATTTTTTTCTATTATTTATTAGCCATTGACATTGTAAGATGTAATTTGGTGAAACAATATGAAATATATTTTTATTTATATTATTTTCATATGTTTATTTAACTGGAACACCAAAGACATTTTTGTTAATAACCGATTTAGATGCTACACACCCACAATTCAGGGTGGAAAATGATTTTAAACATGTCATTAAGAATGTAACAACATATTAAGAACAAAATCATTAAAATATTTGCCGATTATTTTTCATGATTTACTAGTCTAAATAACCTGCGAATTTTGAAATTGGCTCAAATATATTGTTGTGTAAAATAATATAAATTGGTTTGGACAACAGTTGCGATATATATGGAATTTGTTTTTATTTCTGTCTAAACTTAAGAGACAAATATTTTCGCTTATAAACAAACTTAAAAAAAACCAAAAACATTTATATGCATTAGAATAACCAATCTTAGCATCAAGACATACGTTAAGAAATGATATTGGAGTTTTATGTTCCTTTAAGACAGACATACTTGTTACGGCATTATTTGGCTAGAGCTCACTCGGATGTTTTTTTATGTTGACACTGTGTGATATATGTAGTGGTCCCAAGATGATCTGATATTTATAAACAAACCTATGACATATAAGAACATGTTATTATAGAGATGCACGTACATTAATCTCGTCAATATTACATAACAGTCCTGACTATCATCTATATGATTTCGTTTTGGCCAATTTAACCTATAATTAGCACATGGGTAAGGTCTTCATTGATTGGCGGGAATCAGAAGATCGTGGAATCACTATACGTCAGGGTCGTAATCAAAAGAAATTTCTATATAAAAAAAACGAAATGCAGGCCTGAGCGCTTCTAGGGCACTCGGTGAGTCCAGGGTAACGTACTGACTTAGGAACCGGAGGCCCCTGGAAACTTGCGAAAAGGACGATATTGAAACTACGTAAAATCCGTTTCCTGTAACTATTTGTTACTGATATGAAGGTGTAGAATATGAAACCCAAAGGAACCTTTTATTATATAAATCTTTTATAAATATCAATCATACCGAAATCAATCAGGTAGGCCTACCGATCGTAAAATAAACATTTTCCGACCACTTTATTTAGTAATTTTCCCAAGGAATTGTACTCAAGTGAGGACTTGAGTCAGGATTTCTACGCTCCTTTACGTATTCATGTATTTCGCAAAATTGGACAAGAATTGTCCATGGACAATGAATGTCGCCCTGACGAGAGCTTGTCACAAAGAAAAGTCATTTCCTACGTCAAGGTAAAAGTTTGTGGTCCAAAATGAAAATTCTTGGCAGGAGGGATCAATGTTTACAAGATAACGGCAGAGTTAAAGGTTTTGAAAAGTAGTTCAAATCCCAATGTCATTGTCAAATGTGAACAGTGTTGGTAGGAGGTGTCCATGTGTGAAATATCAAGGTTGTATGTCTAATAGGACATGAGATATAGGCCAGGTTAAAGTTTTTTTAAAAGTAGGCCAAGGTCAAATGTCATGGTCAAAAGTTAAATGTCTTTGTTGAAGGTGTCCATGTGTGAAATATCAAGGCTGTATTGTAAAAAGACATGAAATTTAGGCCAGGTTAAAGTTTTTAAAAGTAGGTCAAACTCCAAGGTCAATGTCATTGTCAAATGTGAAGGGTGTTTGTAGGAGGTGTCCATCTGAAAAAAATCAAGGCCTTATGTGTAATAGGCCAGTTTAAAAGTAGGTCAAACTCCAAGGTTAAGGTCATGAGGTCATTGGCAAATGTAAACGGTGTTGGTATGAGACGTCCATGTGTGAAATACCAAGGCTGTATGTGTAATAGGACATGAAATATAGTCCAGATTAAAGTTATTTAAAAGTAGGTCAAACTCCAAGGTCAAGGTCACAAGGTCATGGCCAGATGTGAACGGTGTGTGTGGGAGGTGTCCATGTGTGTGTAAAGGACACTAGATATAGGTCAGGTTAACGTTTTTTAAAGAAATAAACCAAACTCCAAGATCAAGGTCATGGTCAAATGTGAAGGGTGTTCGTAGGAGGTGTCCATGTGTGAAAAATCAAGGCCGTATGTGTAATAGGCCAGTTTAAAGGTAGGTCAAACTCCAAGGTTAAGGTCACAAGGTCATTGGCAAATATGAACGGTGTTGGTAAGGTAAGGTTTTGGTCAGAGAAGATCTTGTGTGAAATATCAAGGCTGTATGTGTAATAGGACATGAGATATTGGCCAGGTTAAAGTTTTTAAAAGTAGTTCAAACTCTAAGGTCAAGGTCAAAAGGTCCAAGGTCATGGTCAAATGTGAACGATGTTGGTAGAAGGTGTCCATGTGTGAAATATCAAGGCTGTAAGTGTAATATGGCAAAAGGTAGAGGCCAGGTATAAAAGTGTTTTAAAAGCAGGTCAAACTCCAAGGTCAAGGTCACAAGGTCCTGGTCCCAAATTTTAAGGTCTTGATTAGAGGTATCCTTGGGAATAATATGAATACTTTATCTGAAATAGGACATAAGATAAAGATCAGGTTAAAGTTTTTAAAAACGGTCAAAAAGTAGGTCAAACTCCAAGGTCAAGGTCACAAGGTCAAGGGTCATGGTCCTTACATGAAAGGTCTGAGATAGAGGTACCCATAGGTGAAATATGAAGGCTGTATCTCTAATAGGGCATGACATATGTTCCAGGTTAAAGTTTTTGCGGACACTGACGCCGACATCCGTGGCATGACACTAGATCTTCCGAGACTATCGTCCCGGGCGAGATAAAAATGATGATATACGAAAATAAAAAAAAATACAAAAGGTCGGAATTATATTCTAATATTCTAATATTTGTAAAGGGTATCTTGTTATATCCTCTTATACAGTTAGCATGTTTTGAGGAAAAAAATCGTCATTAATTTACATGCATATATGCCCGTTAGATTGACGATCCGGTAATATAAAGTCCACTTTGTATATATTTGAACGAATCAATTTAATTAATTGTCAACTTCACATTTATTCTCGATAACTGGCACTGTAAATATTCTATTCTAGATTTGAAGTTACAGTGGGTTCATAACTTCATGTGAATATTCATTGAAATCTTGTATGTTTTTTTTTCCAATTTTACAGTGATTCCTAACGAAGGTCCTGATTCATGAGGAGACTGCAATGCTTAATGTATATTATACAATATATCATGTTTTCTATTCTATAGCGATTCCTTAACGGATAATACTTTGCAATTTGATCCATGTTAAGACAATGTTGAATGTGTACACTATATTGTGTTTGTATTCTACAGTGATTCCTAACGAAGGTTACTGTGAGTTTCCCGGTTCATGCGAAGATTGCAATGCTGAATGTGTATATTATACCTGTCAATGTGTTGAAGGATATTTCTTGGCCGATAATGGAACATGTCTACCGTGTAAGTTCACACGTTTTCATATTTCTGTAAATATACTTAAAGAATCATCGAGTTTCTACTGTGTTCCATCCTATTTTAACCCCGGTTCTGTGTTAGGCGGTATAATAGGTAATCAACTAAAGCCGTCATAGACGGATTATGCTCCCCGACTTAGTGTTTGGCACAAAATAAAAACCTATCGTACATTAAGCTTCCTTTTCCCATGACGGAATTTTGTACACACAAAATCTTCAAAATATGTTCTAAAACATCTCATTTATCACATAAGTACAAGATTTTATTAAATTCTGCCAATGACATGAAGAGAATATTGATAAAAACTAATTTTTACAGTAAGGCCCCTTTCTTCATGACGCAGCCCCAAATTAATTAAGGAGAAAACATTTTCCTAGGGATTATCCTAGGGAGTTCACATTTGAAGTTACTTTGATATGTTCTAAGGGTTGCTGAGATCGGTTGTTGCTGTGAACGAACGGACGGACGGAAGGATGGAAAGACACACCAACGGACAGACGGACATCGTGGTGACTATATACTCCCATGATTTTTTTCGGGGAGCATAAAAAAGTCGGCAGCCCGATTTGATTGTTTATTTAGAAGCTTAACAAATAATCCTTGTTTAAGATCGATACACATCAGCAGAAATTCGATTATTTCGATTTCATATGAAAGGAAACATAATGTATGTAAAATTGAACATATGCAAGTGCGTATTAATTCAATGAATTTCATAAAAGCAATCTACCTGGGTTGCAGATTGAAGTTTTTTATTGATTTAACACAAACCTCGTCGTTTAAATGACGAGTTTTCATTGATTTGACACGCTTGTGTAGTCATTTTACCATACAATGCTCGTTCTTTAGTGTGCGATAAACCAGAAAAAATCCAAATGTCTTATGTTATCGAATTGACAACATTGGCAGGATATTTTGAATGTATCATTTATACAGTAAATATGATTGTGTATCATACAATACTGGTATCAACATTTATTGAATGGTATAGCCTGGTGACGATCAACCTCAACATCTAGTTCGTGACCGCTGTATCTTATTCTAGATTATACTCTACCTTTGTTGTAGATCGGTACATCAATGAAGATTGTACATGGGATGATGAATGTGCGGCAGTCAATGCAATTTGTTACTATGGCGTATGTAAATGTCCAGATGACTTCTACGCTGACCAATGTGGAATATGTCGACCAAGTAAGCGACCCATTCCGATATCTAGTTGGCACACGACAACCATTTACATACAAATTAAAATTTAACATATTCTAGTGATACATAATAGTCCTACCTCACAAGGCATTTGTATTTCGTACTCACGGTAAAGTCATTTATATAAGAAAGGACAGCACGTAAATGCGGTATTGTAAATAACGCATATGTGTAAAACTGAATTTCCAGTGAGTTTCGTTTTACTAACTTCAAACATAAAAAAATTGACGCTGCTATTTTAGAATGTGTAGATTTCTGAATTAAAATATTTGAAATATATTTGATGTGAACTTGTATTGTTGGTTACGATACTGATATCGAATTGACATTATCGAGAAAACAGTCGGTTTTTAAAACCTTCGTTTCGAAAGGTTAACCATGAATAAAACACTGTTACTCCAGGTATCACTAGCCTTTTATATTTCAATACAGAGCCTGATTTAGGAGAATATTGTGATAGTGGGTCGATTTGTGCAGATGACCACGCATTCTGTGACCCAGAAAGCGGAACTTGTGTTTGTAGTTACAATAAATATGATAGCGATGGTATTTATACTGTAGGAGGAACATGTGAAGATCGTAAGTATATTTACGTAATAAATCACTTGAATGGCACATCAAATATATTTTCTTCAAAAATCTCTTTAGATAGTAACTTCAAAGCACTTTGGAAAGATCGATAAGTAAGAACCTTTTGTAGCACCGGAATAAAATTATCGCATCCACATTCAACATACAAAATAAACAAAATGATACGTCTGTTTGATTAATATACAGTACAAAAGTAAAAACGTTACACTGCAAGATTTCTTACTCCTGGAAAATTATCGAAGTAAAAGCCTCAAATATATTTTAATCTTATTTCCCAGGCATTCAGCGATCGTTTTGTCGAAATTCCATTGCCTTGCTTCCTTTACTGTCAGAGTCATGACACTTAACGCGTTTAGAGATTATTTCATCTAATGTTACATATGCACATGCGCAGTTAACGATTCATTATGTTTTAGGAATTGGTCATATCAGGGTTGCTAAAACAACAAAAAAAGTTTCTCTTATCACTTGTAGTAAGCTAAATAAAGGTCTAATCTCTCAGTTTTGTGAATTACCTCCCTTTAGACATAAACAAATAGGGAATTTAAAATGTTTGATATTCACAAATTTATTTTCGTTTTCGATTTATTCAAAACACCATACAGGCCTTACATGGAGTTTTAGAACCCCTTTTCTAGGATTATTCCTAGATGTCCAAGCAATAGCAATTTCAATTTCCTATGGAGGTTGCATTGTGAAATATTTAAGTTGTACAACATAATGAAAACTCTGCTTTTCAAGCATCATTTTCTAAAAGCTTAAACAATGTTATGCAAGCTTCTTTACATTTTCTGACTGGTAAGTTGTCAGACTACCATTCTGAGCAGTTGGCATGTTTTGCATTCTTCTACTCTGATTTTTGAGGGTTTAAATTTCGTAAAACCGAGGAAATATTACACCTGAAAATAGACCCGTCACACTTGAAAAGTCCGTTTTTCATCCCCGTAATTAAGATCAACAAAACCTTTCTTTAGTGTTTGGCATCTCTAAGTCAATGAACAATGTGAAACACATTCATGTGATTTCTTTATTTGTTGTTTTAAGAAGAAATATGACATGCAATGTAGGTGTAAAGTTTTCACTTTTGTTCAGTAAATTTTTCGGTATTACGAAACTCGTTTGTGTAAAAATATTTAGTCCCACGAAAATCGCCGTATGAAATAATCCCTTCATACAGTAACTCCCAAGTTGTTTGGAATTAATCCAATTACAACTTAACATCAAATTGATGCGGTTGACCCTTAATATATAGATTTTCACTAACATTATTTTGTCTTGTTTGAAGGCATTCCTACCGGGTGTTTCTGGTATATTCCAGATTCATGTTATGACTGCCATGCTGGATGTATATATCATATCATGTTTTCTATTTCAAGTGATTCCTAACGAAGGCTACTGTGATGTCCCGGGTTCATGTGAAGACTGCAATGCTGGATGTATATATTATATCATGTTTTCTATTTTAAGTGATTCCTAACGAAGGCTACTGTGATGTCCCGGGTTCATGTGAAGACTGCAATGCTGAATGTGAATATTATATCATGTTTTCTATTTTAAGTGATTCCTAACGAAGGCTACTGTGATGTCCCGGGTTCATGTGAAGACTGCAATGCTGAATGTGTATATCATATCATGTTTTCTATTTTAAGTGATTCCTAACGAAGGCTACTGTGACGTCCCGGGTTCATGTGAAGACTGCAATGCTGGATGTATATATTATATCATGTTTTCTATTTTAAGTGATTCCTAACGAAGGCTACTGTGATGTCCCGGGTTCATGTGAAGACTGCAATGCTGAATGTGTATATTATATCATGTTTTCTATTCTACAGTGATTCCTAACGAAGGCTACTGTGATGTCCCGGGTTCATGTGAAGACTGCAATGCTGGATGTATATATTATATCATGTTTTCTATTTTAAGTGATTCCTAACGAAGGCTACTGTGATGTCCCGGGTTCATGTGAAGACTGCAATGCTGAATGTGTATATTATATCATGTTTTCTATTCTACAGTGATTCCTAACGAAGGCTACTGTGATGTCCCGGGTTCATGTGAAGACTGCAATGCTGGATGTATATATTATATCATGTTTTCTATTTTAAGTGATTCCTAACGAAGGCTACTGTGATGTCCCGGGTTCATGTGAAGACTGCAATGCTGAATGTGTATATTATATCATGTTTTCTATTCTACAGTGATTCCTAACGAAGGCTACTGTGATGTCCCGGGTTCATGTGAAGACTGCAATGCTGAATGTGTATATTATATCATGGTTTCTATTTTAAGTGATTCCTAACGAAGGCTACTGTGATGTCCCGGGTTCATGTGAAGACTGCAATGCTGAATGTGTATATTATATCATGTTTTCTATTCTACAGTGATTCCTAACGAAGGCTACTGTGATGTCCCGGGTTCATGTGAAGACTGCAATGCTGAATGTGTATATTATATCATGTTTTCTATTCTACAGTGATTCCTAACGAAGGCTACTGTGATGTCCCGGGTTCATGTGAAGACTGCAATGCTGAATGTGTATATTATATCATGTTTTCTATTCTACAGTGATTCCTAACGAAGGCTACTGTGATGTCCCGGGTTCATGTGAAGACTGCAATGCTGAATGTGTATATTATATCATGTTTTCTATTCTACAGTGATTCCTAATGAAGGCTACTGTGATGTCCCGGGTTCATGTGAAGACTGCAATGCTGAATGTGTATATTATATCATGTTTTCTATTCTACAGTGATTCCTAACGAAGGCTACTGTGATGTCCCGGGTTCATGTGAAGACTGCAATGCTGAATGTGTATATTATATCATGTTTTCTATTTTAAGTGATTCCTAACGAAGGCTACTGTGACGTCCCGGGTTCATGTGAAGACTGCAATGCTGAATGTGTATATTATACCTGTCAATGTGTTGAAGGATACTTCTTGGCCGACAATGGAACATGTATACCTTGTAAGTTTTAAAGTTTACACGTTTTCGTATTTCTGTAAATGTACCTAAGAAAAGATCGCATTTCTACCGTATTCAACCTTATTCAACCCGAGTTCTGCGTTAGGCGGCATGCTTAAAATAATCACAGATGACCGAATGGATTATTTATTGAAAAGTCTATCGCAAAACCATAGTAAAACATTGATAGACAACGATATGAATTTGATTGATTCGATTTAACATGGAAAGAAACACGATGTATGTACAATTGAACATATGCAAGTATATATTTATTCTATTCATTTCATAAACCCCAACAATGCGGTGTGTAGCTTGACCTGTTTTATTGATTTAATGCAAATTTCGTCGCTTAATTAGCAAGTTTTCTATCATTTTACTCACTTGTGTAGTCATTATACGATAAATATTATTGTGTTTTGAATATCCTGTAAAACAGCGAAAAATTCCACATTTCTTATGTTATCGATTTTACAACATTGGCAGAATATTTGGAATGTACCATCAATACAGTACTCATGATTTTGTCTCATACAATACTGGTATCAACATTTATTGAATGGTATAGCCTGGTGACGACCAACCTCAACATCTAGTTCGTGACCGCTGTATCTTATTCTAGATTATACTCTACATTTGTTGTAGATCGGTACATTAATGAAGATTGTACATGGGATGATGAATGTGCGGCAGTCAATGCAATTTGTTACTATGGCGTATGTAAATGTCCAGATGACTTCTACGCTGACCAATGTGGAATATGCCGACCAAGTAAGCGTATTATTCCGGTATCTAGTTGGCACACGACAACCATGTACATACAAATAAAAATTTAACATATTCTAGTGATACATAATAGTCGTACCTCACAATGCATTTCTATTTCGTACTCTTGATAAAGTCATTTATATAAGAAAGGATAGCACGTAAATGCCGTATTGTAAATAACGCATATGTGTTAAACTGAATTTCCAGTGATTTACTCACTACAAACATCAAAAAAAAAAATACGCTCCTATTTAAAAATGTGTAGATTTCTGAATTAAAATATTTGAAATCTATTTGATGTGAACTTGTATTTTTGGTTCCGATACTAATATCGAATTGACATTATCGAGAGAGAAAACGGTCATTTTTTAAAACCTTCGTTTCGAAAGGTTAACCATGAATAAAACACTGTTACTCCAGGTATCACAAGCCTTTCATATTTCAATACAGAGCCTGATTTAGGAGAATATTGTGATAGTGGATCGATTTGTGCAGATGACCACGCATTCTGTGATCCAGAAAGCGGAACTTGTGTTTGTAGTTACGATAAATATGATAGCGATGGTATTTATAACGTAGGAGGAACATGTGAAGATCGTAAGTATATTTACCTAATAAATCACTTTAACCCTTTCCCAAACAACACAATTTTAGGGTGATCCACTTCAAAAACTGTCACAAATAACAAAATAGATGACATTAAAGATAGGATTTGTGTAAAATATGACATAGAAAATATTGAGACAAAAGGAGAAACTGCTGGTTATCAGCAGTTTCTTCTTCTGTGTCAATGTTTTCTCGAGCCTTTTCTATCAGAGACGTCAAAACCAGGTCTTGTTTGGGAAAGGGTTAAAAGTGCACCACTTATGTTGAAAAAAATTGAAGAATAGATTTAAGGTAGAATACCCGTATGTGGCCATTTTGAGATTTATAAAACATCGGCTTTTTACGAGCGGCGTCGTTACCTATCCGAGCTTATTCGGGCGTGGTCGTAAACATTGGAAAAGTTCCAGTTTTGACGTCGCGCGAATCTCATTATGGGTGGACTACCTTAATGCAATAATCTGTCGTTACTAACATTATTTATCTGTCGTTACTAACATTATTTATAATCGATGGTTCTGCTTTAATAGCATGTCCTCTGTCACATGTAATTAATCTGTCATTGATCCAAGGAGTTGTTCCCGAAGATCTCAAATCAGCAAGAATTGTTCCTTTGTATAAGAAAAACAACAAAACGGATGTAGGAAACTACAGGCCTGTTTAAATTTTGAGTGTGATCAAAAAAATTTTAGCGTGTTGTATATGACCAGGTTGGATTGTATCTTAACCAAAATATAGAGAATAGATGGTTCATGTCTTGGATGGGTCAAGTTTATTTGGCGAGCGGAGGAATTTATCTTGTGAGCCGAAGGCGAACATGATAAATTCCTCAGCCGAGCCAAATAAACTTGACCCATCCAAGACATGAAACATCTATTCTATTTATCCTGTTACAACCTTAAAACGATTTAGAATTACAGAAACATATTCATAATCCATTGAAATCAATGGATTATTATTTTTTTAAAGCGATGTCACCCTCTGTTAATGCGCACACGTTTGATGAGCGTCAGAAAGTAATCCGTGTGGAAATTTTCCTTTCCCATCAGCATTTTATAATTTCACCGAGGTAAAAACAAGCAAGTTATATTTCAATTTTCAAATAGGCTATAATTATCCATGCAGTGTAATTCAAATAGCAAAGAACTAGAAAGTGACGCGAGTCGACGACTGTGTCTTGACCTGACCGTTTCTTTGTGTGTGGATTGGGATTGAAAGCCTATCGGTTTTAACAAAAACAGATTCAACGTTTAAACTCGAAAATGTCAAACTGTAACAAGAACATGAAGCGCCTAGCCCTACCACAAATGACTCAGTTCACTATTCGTCCCAACTTTAATTTCCTCAGTCCTGGATTTAGCTGTAAAATCTAATAGGCCTGCCCCACCTTACCGAATAGTGGCAACGAATTCGTACCGAATGTCAAGTGCGAAATTCGCAGTGTTCGTTGTCATTTTTATTCGGTGAACTTTGGTTTTCAACGATTGTGTACCGACCATACACCGAACACGTAACGAACTTGTAGCGAATGTGTCGAACAGCCAACGATGTTTCTCCGAAATATACTCCCAACTCTGCGAACGATTAACGAACTCATTCCGAAATTTTGATTCGCTGTATTCGTTGAAAAATTGTGTGCATGCTCAAAAACTTTTCTAGGCATCTGCGAACACTGCGTAATGTCGACGAAAAGCACCGAATGGCACCGTAAACATACCGAACACAAACCGTTTGTGGAACGAACCTTTAACGAATACGCCGAATTAAGTTCGGTACGCATTCGGTGTAAAAATTCGGTTAGGTGGGACAGGCCTATAACGTGTTTTGCACTTTCTCCGATGTCGTCCATTTTTAGACAGTCTCCAACGAAGCAAGCTTGTGTTGTGCGTGGTAATGAAGACATTATTTCAAAATAACAATAGCCTGACGTGTAAAAACAGGTACTACGGATGTTTTGAAATACGATAACAAACCACAAATATCTCCACCTCATGTAAATCCAAACCATTCCTTGTTTTTTCCTGCACTGTCCTGTTGTAAACAAACATCGCTTCGATTCCCAGACAACAACGGGTGTGTATTACGTCATCCAAACTTTAATCTACGTCATCAATTTCTAAGATTTAGGTCAATATTCCAGGGGCGGATTCTGTTAGTGGGGCATTTAGTCCATTGTTTAGACAAGGGAATGGAAAAGTTTCTTTTGTGCTTTTTATTTCTCGTTTTCTGTAGACCACTTGCCTCGGATTACGAGTAAACTTAAACTTAGCATTTTTGTAAGTTCGGTGCAAGAATATTGATTAAATACGCAGAATTATTTGATTGGGATGATTTGTGCTATTCAAAACGGGAGACTTTGCGAACATTTTGTGTAAGTTTTGTCATAAAAACGGGGATTTCGAGATCGACCCTGCAAAACCTCCGGATAAAAGTGAAAGTAGTTTCGGCAGATCACGTGATCATGTAGCATGATAAAGCATGTCACGTGATCAGGGGGTAGGATAAAGCTAAGTTTATCCTACCCCCTGTTATTGGGCAGAATATTAAGCTATTGACAGGATAAAATATCGTATATAGCTTTCAGTCGTGTTTTAGAAGAAAGTTTTCAACAGATACATGTTTAATTCATTTAACTGGTTTTGTTCGATTCCAACTGGATAGAGGAAACCTAGTAGGAATGGCTCTGTTAGATCTTCAAAAAGCCTTTTACACTGTTGACCACTCCATATTTATTCTGAAACTTGAATGTATACGCTTGAGTACAGATATTATCCGATGGTTTAATTCCTACTTATCATGTAGACAGCAACTTGTTGATATATCTGGACCTTTTTCAAAACCGTCACGTGTTACTTGCGGTGTCCCACAAGGTTCTATCTTAGGTCCCCTCCTTTTTCTTCTCTATGTCAATGACATGCCAGCTGTTTTAAAAAAATAAACTTCTGTTGTATGCAGACGACTCTGCTATGTTAGTTGCAGATAAATCAAGAGCTTCAATTAAAAATCAATTTAGTGAAAATCTGAACTCAGTAAGTGAGTGGCTTGTAGACAAAAAAACTATCACTGCATCTTGGAAAAACAGAAACAATTCTTTTTAGTTCAAAATATAATAAATATATATCTTAAAATGTGTCTTGTAATGGCGTTGAAATACAATCTTCTTCCTCTGTCAAGTACTTAGGAGTAACACTTGATCAGTCTTTGTCCTGTGATTATGTTGCTACCTCAGTTCTGAAGAAAGCAAACTCACGTTTAAAGTGTTTGTGCAGAAAACGTAATATTCTTACTGAACAGTCAAAAAAAAATAATTGCCACATCACTTATTCAATGTCATTATGACTATGCATGTTCATTTTGGTACAATGGTCTTAGTAATTTTTTAAAAACCAAACTTCAAACTACGCAAAACAAATTAATTCGTTTTGTTTTAAACTTAGATTACATCATTACACTGCGCATATTAGTCTTGCACATTTCAAGGAATTGAATTGGCTTCCTGTGGATAAAAGGGTTGAACAGATAGTTCTATGCATTTTTTTCCAAATGAAGCATGGTTTTAGCCCCGAATATATGAATGATAATATTGTCTCTTTTAATGCAGTTCATTCTTACAATACACGCTCCCATTCCACTGGCAATTTAATTTCACCAAAGGTTGGCTCTAACGGGAAGAAAACTTTCGCTTTTATTGGATCTAAATTGTGGAATGCTTTACCAAGTTGTCTTTTAAAGATATTTCAAATTTTAAAACATTTAAATCTCAAGTAAAACTTTCTTTATTCAAATAAAACTACTTCTTTTTACTGTCATTGCATTGAGTGTTTTGCCTAGTCATTTATTAATTGTCCTACAGTATTTCATTTCCTACATAGATATTTTCTGTGATAGATGATGCCTTTCTATGCTTATACTCCCATTAAAAGACCACAATGGAAATAAGATTTTACATTTTTTTGTGCCATCTTTGTAATGGAGGTATATACATATTTTTTAAGAAAAATTCTTACTAAATTATTATTATTCGTTTTAAAAACATATAAAAAGTTATTTACATGCTTAATAATTTTAGACTCATATAACTATATTATTGTAAAATGTTTTGTGAACTATGTTAATAATTTTATTATGAATAAACTATGTGTAAAATCACCTGACTCAGAATTTCCGATAATCTTCAAAATCTTTTTAATACTTGACCAATTTGAATTCAGTTTAAAGAAGAGAAGGTGGGAAAATGCCAGGAATAAGCTGGACGTGTTTGATTCTTAAAAATCAACTGATAAAAACTGATCAAAATTTTGGTTTATCTTCAATAACTTTTTTATAAGTTGATTTTTCAAAAATCAACCACGTCCATCTAACACGTGACGTCTGTCCACATTCTCTGCTTCAAACAGAATTCAAATCAGTCCAGTATTTACTAAATTATTGAAGAATTTCAGAAAATGTTGTATCACGTGATTATCCACCGTGTATTATAGGTTATTGCATTTACATCGGACAAGTTCTTTTGGCAGAGTAGGCCGAGCTTGCGAGGCCTACTGCGCCAAAAGAACGAGTCCGTCACAATATATTCCCATATAAATGCAATAACCATTTTATTATATACTTTGATATTGTTTTAGAAAAATTATCATACACCAAATTCACAAAAAAATGTTTTAATTCTATCGGGTAGAAATTACTTAAGATAGAAAATGTTTTTTAAACGTCTAGCGGCTGAACGTAAATTACGCGGGAAAAGTAACGTCAGCGTATGATTACGTCGACGTCACTAAGGAAGTGTAAACAACTTTGAATATCGGAGGCCATTATTTTCGACTCTGACTGGAATCGTCGTAAAAGGTAATGTATTTGAGATATTTGTTCTAGATTTAGGCATCAATCTTCCTAAAAATATGTACATTTGCCGTTTTGCATATTTTCATTTGTTGAAATTTGTTAATTTCGCGTATTCGCAATCAGAGTTGACTTTGCTTCACAGAGTCAAAATCCGTGATATTTTCAAAGAAAATTTAAAATCTTTATTCTCCAATTAACATTTGTGGAGCTCTCTAAGCGTTTGTAATGGACAATATGGATGTATGTGTGAATTATCAGGCTTGAAAGTTGGGAAGCGAGAGACATGGGTGGATCCAGAGGGGGGTCGGGGAGGGGTCCGGACCCCCCTGGCATTGGCCGAAAATTAAATTTTGACTATATAAATTAAGTGTAACGTTACATATTTAATACATTTTAAGCCATAATTTGAGCTTGGACCCCCCCCCATGGAAAAAATTTTGGGCTTGGACTCCCCTGAAAAAAATCCTGGATCCGCCCTTTGGAAGAGATGCCTGGAATTATAGTTCCGTCCTTGGCGACTGCGCGTGTTAAAGTTCCCGTGCAAAATCAAAGTATGCAATATCAAAAAATATTGCATACTTTCCTCCCGTTCAAATACATAGGGACAATATCAAAGTATATAATAAATTGTAATTGTTTACAGTTATGAAGATGCTTAGATCAATTATGCAACAATGAAATTTTTGTACGCCCCAAAAAGGTTTTGAAAACATAGAAACTGAACAGTTTTAAAACTGGACAAATGTTACGTTAAATTATTCTTAGACGTAACTCCTTCAAAATGTATTGACAGATTTTGATAAAGTTTACGCAAAATTATCCTTTCAATCCAACTAGGTGTATATGTCGGAAGCAATCTTGAAACTATACAGTTTTAAGAATGGGCAAATGTTACGGAACTCATTTTGAGCAGTTTTGAAACTGCTTAATATAGCGTTTATATTGTTATTTTGATGCAGAACGGCGTACTCTCAATGCAGAACCCATCTTAAACATATTTCTTTTCGGAAGGGAACTTAATAAAACACAAAACAAATCATATTAGGCTGTTTTTATTTGAATACATGTTCGGTACCGAACAACCGAAGTTCTGCGCCGAACCGAAAACCAAATCCTTACAACTTCCGTTCTACCGAAAATGATTCGTACCCCAGAAAGTTCGTACCTTAACTTTACCAGTTCGTTTACATGAACAAAAAGGCATATCGTCCAATTTATAGACAATATTGTCATGATAGTGAGATGGTTACTCGATTCTGATTAATTATTTGCAAAAAGGTTGCAGTAATTCCATTTTGCATCATCATTTACAGTTTTTTTTTTAAATGGACCGATTTTTTTAATATTGCCTAGTATATATTGTTTTGAACCATAATTAAATCTAATTATTTATTTAAAGTTTTCTAACCTTCGAAATTAAAATGCTTAATTTTAGTTGAAATCCATTGGTAAATCTAATTGAATATACAAATATGAGAGAAATCTTGAGACTTTCTTGGCATTTGTCAAATATTTCCTTGTGACCAAAAAAAAAATTCAGTCAGTTTACACGGTGGAACTAATTAATCAACCCTATCTTGTCTGTCAGTATACACGAACAAGTTGGTGCAACTTATTCATTCGGGTAATCATTCATTCATCCTATATATAATGTCGGTCAGTATACACGAATAAGTCGGTAGATCTAATTCACCCACCCTATAATGTTGGTAAGTATATGCAAACAAGTCGGTAGGCCTATATCTAATTCATTCACGCTAAAATGTCGGTCAGTATATGCGAACAAGTCTGTACATCTAACAAGTAGGTTGATCAAATTCACCCACCCTATAATGTCGGTCAGTACACGCGAACAAGTAGGTTGATCAAATTCACCTACCCTATAATGTTGGTCAGTATACGAGAACAAGTAGGTTGATCAAAGTCACCCACCCTATAATGTCGGTCAGTATACAAGAACAAGTAGGTTGATCAGATTCACCCACCCTACAATGTCGGTCAGTATATGCGAACAAGTAGGTTGATCAAATTCACCCACCCTAAAATGTCGGTCAGTATATGCGAACAAGTAGGTTTATCAAATTCACCCACCCAACAATGTCAGTCTTTATATGCGAACAAGTTCTCGTATACTGACCAACATTATAGGGTGGGTGAATTTAATCAACTTACTTGTTTGCGTATACTGGCCGACTTTATAGGGTGGGTGAATTGATCAACCTACTTGTTCGTGTACACTGACCGACATTATAGGGTGGGTGACTTTGATCAACCTATTTGTTTGCGTATACTGACGACATTATAGGGGGGGTGAATTTGATCAACCTACTTGTTCACGCATACTGACTGACAGTATAGGGTGGGTGAATTTGATGATCCTACTTGTTCGTGTATACTGACCGACATTATAGGGTGGGTGAATTTGATCAACCTACTTGTTCGCGTATACTGACAAGTAGGTTGATCAAATTCACCCACCCCATAATGTCGGTCAGTATACGCGAACAAGTAGGTTGATCAAATTCATCCACCCTATAATGTCAGTCAGGTTATGCAGATAACTCGATATACTAATTTATATTACCCTATAATGTTGGTCAGTATACGCGAACAAATAGGCCTAGCTATATCTGGGGTACCCGTAAATCTGGGCCCAGTGGCGGATCCAGGGTTTCTGTGGAGGGGGTTCGAACGTAGGCCTACAAATGGGAGAGGGGTTCGTTTTCGTATTATTACACATATTTTAATGAATTTCTAAATGAAAAAGAAAAAAAAAGGTTCGTTTGAGCCCCCCACCCCAAAACTCACTTTGGATCTGCCACTTGGACCTACACAATTTCGTCAGAATTTTTGTTCTCCCAACCCGCTAATATTGATAGTTTTGAATGTAGGCTAAAGTGTTTTAAATAAAATAGATCTAGATCTATCAAAAGTTTTTAACAATTTTTTGTATGGACAATTTCAAGTAAACAAAAAATGTCTTTTGGGACAGAAATCATCGTGAGAAATAAAGAAAATGCCCATGGTCTCAAGTAATTCCTTCATTTTCCACAATGTTTAACTTTTTCCGAGACATCTCATCAACAAACAATTCTGACTTGGAGGTCATTGCCTAGCAACGTAACGCCAGGTTGATAGATAAGCAGGTCCGCAATAAAATTTCGGCTTACGTGACTCCACGTTATTTCGCGGAGTTTCCAATCTCTGTTGTTATTATTATGTCTTTGTCAGAAGTGAATCGATCATAAATCGAAATTTACTCGTAAAAAGTCTATTCAGGTCGTTGTTTGATTTGAATATCAATAATTCAGTGAAAATAAACAGTCTGAATGGTTCTGCATAACATACAGAACTCATGCATAAGCAGTTTTAAAACTGGATGAGCAGTTTCGAAACTGCTCATCCAGTTTTTATACGCCGCCGGAGGCGGACGTATATTGGCGTCATCTTCTCCGTCTGTCCGTCCGTCCGTCCATCCGTCCGTCCGTCCATCCGTCCGTCCATCCGTCCGTCCGTACGTACGTCCACTTTTCTTGTCAACGCAACTCCTTCTAAGTTTCTGGCTGGATCTTCTTGAAACTTGGTCAATGTTATCACCTCAATTGGTAGATGTGCATGAAGGAAGGATTTTATGGTTCGTTGATTTTTGCCTGAGTTATGCCCCTTAAAACTTAGTCTCTGGGGCTTATTGAAGTTGCAGCCTTGTCAACGCAACTCCTCTTAAGTTTATGGCTGGATCTTAATGAAACTTGGTCAATGTTATAACCTCAATGGGTAGATGTGCATGAAGGAAGGATTTTATGGTTCATTGATTTTTGCCAGAGTTATGCCCCTTTAAAACTTAGTCTCTGGGGCCTATTGAAATTGCAGCCTTGTCAACGCAACTCCTCCTAAGTTTCTGGCTAGATCTTCTTGAAACTTGGTCAATGTTATTACCTCAATGGGTAGATGTGCATGAAGGAAGGATTTTATGGTTCATTGATTTTTGCCAGATTTATGCCCCTTAAAACTTAGTCTCTGGGGCTGATTGAAATTGCAGCCTTGTCAACGCAACTCCTCCTAAGTTTATGGCTGGATATTAATGACACTTGGTCAATGTTATCACCTCAATTAGTAGATGTGCATGTAGGAAGAATTTTATGGTTCATTGATTTTTGCCAGAGTTATGCCCCCTTAAAACTTAGTCTCTGGGGCTGATTGAAATTGCAGCCTTGTCAACACAACTTCTTCTAAGATTCTGACTGGATCCTAATGAAACTTGGTAGATGTTCTAACCTTAATTGGTAGATGTGCATGAAGTAAGGATTTTATGGTACATTGATTTTTGCCAGAATTATGCCCCCTTCAACCTTAGTCTCTGGGGCTTAATGATATTTCAGCCTCATAAACGCAATTCCTTCTAGGTTTTTGACTGGATATTTATAAAAACCTTTTTGTGAACACAACTTTTTACAGGTTTTTATGTGAATATTTATAGATCCTTGTCAATGTCATTTTTTTTGTCTCAAGTTTTATAAGTGGCGGCGTATATTGTGACCATGGCACTCTTGTTAAACTGAGTAAAGTTCCGTATACGCAGTTTTAAAACTGTTCAAGTTCTAAAACGGTTCACAACATATATACTGATACGCTTTATTATACCCCCAAATTCATTTTGGGGGTTATATACAGTAGGTGTCAGTTGGTCTGTCTGTCTGTTGGTCTGTCTGTTGGTCCGTCTGTTGGTTTTTTGTCCACTCTATTACTCCTAAACTACTGATCCAATTTTATTCAAACTTTACATGTGAGCTTATTACCAAGTGCCAATGTGTATATTACATTTTGGTTACGGTCCATTGATTTGTCACAGAGTTATGGCCCTTGGGTGAATTTTCTTGTCCGCTCAATTTCTCTGTAAACATTTGATGGATTTTATTGAAACTTTACAGGCATGCTTGATAGCTATCAAATATGTGTGCATAAAATTTTGTCATGGTTCATAGATTTTTGACTGAGTTATGGCCCTTTGTTGAAAATTGGCTTATCAGAGTCGAGAAATTGTTAGATAATTCTTCAAAAATCTTCTTCTCCTTAACCACTGGGCCAATTCTTACCAAACTCGGCAGAAATGTTCCTTGGGTGACTGTTTTCAAAACTTGTTCGTGAATTTTTGATTCGGCGATTAGTTACCAAAATTTGCAGGAATGTTCATAGGGGACTTATTTCAAAATTTGTTCGTGAATTTTTGATTTTCAAAAAATGTGGTAATGGCACGGCAGGGCTTATCAGACTTAACGAAATCATGAGAAAAAAGCCATTATACAGTAAATTTGAACCAAATCGTACAGGAATGTACCTTGATTGACTGTCTTCAGTGCATGGTTGTGAATTTTTGGTTTATTGAAAAATATGGGCATGGCAGGGCGGGGATTAAGGATTGTTAAATGAGCTATGTCCTTTTGTTAAAAATTTGTATTTTTTGCAACATTTACTTGTTTTATTTGGTTTGTTGATTTTTTGTTCGCTCTATTTTCCCAATTGATCAGCTCACAGTTCAAATGAAATCAACTTCTCAAAATGCACAAAAAAACTGCGCTTTTAGGGGGGTACGATCACTCAGTGATATTCTAGTTGTTATTATATAAGTTGTGTCGTAGAGAAATGGACTAAAAGCAGAAAAAGTGAACTTTTTTCAGTTTCTAACAGCCACAGAGACTTGTGTTATCATGTAAATGAAAATTTAACGTTCTGATTTGTTTTAGTATGTAACTGAAAAATGAAATTCTGATTAGCAGTACAAGACACTCCGCTAAGTCGCACGTGTAAAGTTTGCAAAACCGACATACAGCAAGAATCTGGGCAATTTCAGATTAAAGTCAACACAATTGTGTTGGTTAATTGGTAAAAATGAATTGCCCAGCATATTGAGTCAATATATTGAGTCGCTCATTGCAAACGTTCAAAGGCGTGAATCATTCATTAATGTTTAAGGAGTAATACTTTCATATTACCATTTGGAATAATTATGTCGAGACAGTGTGTTTTACAACATATCTATTTCGGAATTCGCCATTTTATGCTTAGGCCTAATTGTCTTAACCCGTGTTTACAAACTACACAAATTTGTGTTAATCAACATGAATAACATCTCTAGATGCACCAGTCTTCAACAGTTTGTGAATAAGACGTTTATAAATCTTTTTGCATTGAAATGTTTATATCCATCTT
Organism: Fragum sueziense; assembly: GCA_963680895.1. Lineage (NCBI taxonomy): Eukaryota > Metazoa > Mollusca > Bivalvia > Cardiida > Cardiidae > Fragum > Fragum sueziense. The sequence continues at coordinate 10,145,839 of OY804596.1, forward strand.
CGCAAGCCAAGGGTGAAATCTACGACGGAACGTCGTTTCTGTATTCACCCTTGGCGTATTTAGTCAGATTTTCTTGGTATCCTGGAAAAAAAGTTTTCATTTGTTCCAGCGAGGTCTCGCTGGAACCAATCAGATTGTCGACTGATACATTTGTTTTGAGTAACCAATTCATTACAACGGGTGGGAAAAGCATTACTTCTGCAACTCAAAGCGCGAAGATGGGCGATTTTTCCTACAAATTTTACTGCAATATAAAAGAAGTCCTTAATCGACAAATTATTATGCTTTCGACAACTCGACCAAAGAAGCAGCTAACTTTTACCTAATCCACATGACGTATGACGCGAAAATCAACGCGCGTTTATGACGTCATCAATAATGGACGAAATAACGCAAACAACCAACAGGACAACCGATAGGCGGTGCTTCGCGATTTCAAGAAAATCGGACTAAATCCGCCAAGGGTGAATGCAAACATAGCGTCGGTGGGTAGTCAAAATCTCGTACCTCCAGCTTATTCAAGCTGTAGTTACGAGGTTTTGACTCCCCACCAACGATAGGTTGTTTCAACCTTGGCTAGCGAATATGGTTTACATCCAGAGTAGAACAAATGTTCTCCTCAGAACATAATACGTCAGCGAAAAAAATATGTCCGAATTACTTTATCGTTCAAAATAAACAACGCCCATCAATATTATCTGATACGTACGGTGAAACTACCACAGACAATGCTCTTCTCTAGATGTTGGCTAGGTATAATTAGTCAACTATTCTTTCTATTCTATAGTTATTCCTAACGAAGGTTCCTGTGACATTCCGGGTTCATGTGAAGACTGCAACGCTGAGTGTTTAAATGATACATGTCAATGTGTGGAAGGATTCTTCTTGGCCGAAAATGGAACATGTCTACCTTGTAAGTACATCGCTGCTTTTCTACGAAAACCTCGTAACTGCAGCTTAAAACAAGCTGCAGTTACGAGTTTTTCGTAGAAAAGCGACGACATGTATATAGTTTTTGTTGTTGTTGTTGTTTGTTTGTTGTTTTCTTTGATGGCTTCTGCAAGAATGCTTGATAGCAATGCGACACGGGAAAGGGCTAGGTTGGTAAGCCTTTTCTTTCTGTTTATAAAGTAGTTTAAAACAGATATGATTGCCATTTTACTCACTTGAGCACGAAAGTGCCAATAATGAATTTGTGGAGGCGCTGTGTCCATCGTCCATCATGTGTAGTCCGTAAAACCTTAGTTTTTGTCCAATTAATGTTAAATTTGGCTTAATGATTGTCTTCAAAAATCGCGATTAAGTTAGAATTTGGGTCATCTGGGCTCGAAAACTAGGTCAATAGGTCAAATTTTAGTGGAAGAAACTCTGTGTACACTCTAGATGAAACTTACTTTGCTCAGACAACCTACAAATGGTCAGAATGGTCGTCTGAATAATAACTCGGACTAGTTTTAAATTTTGCTATCTGGGGTCATAAACTAGGTCTCAATGTTATATCTGAGAATCAATCTTTGCACTGTACATAGAGGTCACGGAATTTGCCGAAAAACCAACTATGCATTCGGTTATGATATTCGCCTTGACAAATTCTGGTACGAATAAGAAATTCGGTAAACTGGGGTCAATAAGCAGATCACGGGTCAAATATTTGAAAAACATTGTGTGTTTTCTATAAGCCACAGTTTTTTCCCAATCAAGATGAAATTTGGTCAAAATAATTGTCTTGATGCTCGGGACTACAGATTAAGGCAAAACCTTCGGGATGCACCCTCCTTAAGACCTGGCGTCCACTAGGACGCGGAAGGCATGCGGAATCAAATAATCTGATTTCGGCAACTCTTCGGCAGCGAAGCTATCAAATTTTAACCGTTATAAACACTCATCAAGAATCTTATGGTCACCAATATTGTGGCCAAGTTTTGTCTTGATTAGTCAATAAATGTAGATGCTACAGTGTAAACAAAGTCGAAAACAGCAATTTTGTCAAATTCAAGGGAACATAACTTCCTGCTCCTATCACACTGAAAATCGAACTCATCCAAGATCTTATAGTTACCAACATTGTGGCAAAGTTTCGTCTTGATTGATCAATATTTGTAGAGTCTAGAGTGGTAACAAAGTCAAAACTAGCCATTTTTGATGTTCAAGGGCACATAATTCCAGACTTCCAAGTCCGATCTGACTCAAAATCGAAATCATTTGAGAACTTATGGTCATACATATTTTGACCAAGTTTGGTTAAGATTAGTCAATATTTGTAGATACTAGAGTGGTAACAAAGTCAAAACTAGCCATTTTTGACGTTCAAGGGCACATAACTCCGGACTTCCTTGTCCGATTTGACTCAATATCGAACTCATCTGAGAACCTATAGTCATACATGTTTTGACCCAGTTTGCTTAAGATTGGTCAATATTTGTAGATACTAGAGTGGTAACAAAGTCAAAACTAGCCATTTTTAACGTTCAAGGGCACATAACTCCGGACTTTCTTGTCTGATCTGACTCAAAATCGAACTCATCCAAGAACCTATTGTCATACATGTTTTGACCAAGTTTGGTTAAGATTGGGCAATATTTGTAGATACTAGAGTGGTAACAAAGTCAAAACTAGCCGTTTTTGATGTTCAAGGGCACATAACTCTGGACTTCCTGGTCCGATCTGACTCAAAATCGAACTCATCCGAGAACTTATGGTTATACATGTTTTGACCAAGTTTGGTCAAGATTGGTCAATATTTGTGGATGCTAGAGTGGTAACAACAAATTGTGGACAGACGGACAGACGGACGGACGGACGGACAGACAGACGGACGACGGACAAAAAAGCGACCACAATAGCTCACCTTCGTGCTCAGGTGAGCTAATAACCAAAAAAGTATACAAAACATTTGAAAAAAGTCATTTTTTAAAAATCTTAATTTTGTCCATTCTTGGAAATGTGCACTATTCAGGGGGAAATTCCAAAAGCAACATTTTACCGGTTTTATTTTTTCTCGATATTTCACGATAATCATCAGTATATTTGTGCGCAACTTTTACATAATTTTTAAATCTTGACAACAACTGGAACAAAGAAAATTTTTGAACAGAATTTGCTTAAAATATTTAAAAACAATGAATTTTTGGGTTACCCCCTTACATCAGTTGATATAAAACATTTTTTTTGTACATAATTATATATTATTTTGTTTCGTGCAGGATCACGGACTACTGGGCATTATTTTTAGAATAAATTACGCGATGAAACTAACAACCAGAACGCTTGCACACTGTTTTAATCAGGGTACCCTCTTTTTCCATGGTGAAAACCTAAAATTCCGAGAAAATTGTTTTCTGGAATGTGCGATTTGAAACATTTCATGAATATGAACCGTTATCTAGTGTACTTACTTCACGCCAAATTTCATTAAATTCCGAGCGTGGGCAGACTCCCATGTTATTTTTCCTATTCGTGAGACACCCCCTTTATGACCTAGCGTCCACTAGGATGCGGAAGGTATGCGGAATCAAATAATCTTATTTCGGCATACCTTCCGCGACGAAACTATAATTTTTTAACCGTTATGAATTTATCAGCGCATTGTCCCTGAACTTAACGCATGCATACCTAGTATTGTCCGCGTAAACAATCCGCAATTGTGCCGAATAAACGGCGACATATTCCATACAACGCAGACTAGTTTAGGATTGCACCCGGAAGGATTTAAGAAATCCAGATCAAACATGCACGAGTTGGTTGTTAAATGAAATGCCAATTTTGCATTCGTTTTCATTAGATGGAGTTTCATCAAGGACGTCGAATGTATACAGGCTGCTTTACTATTGAATATTATCTTCCGATGAGGATGTCATACTTTAATAATTAAAGACGTCGACGACGCCATACAGATGGTGGATTTGGTCATGGCTTACAATTGAAAGACGGCGTCAGTTAGGGCAATATGAAACCCTTACGTACGATCTACGTATTGAAGACGTTTCAGACAATGAAACTGTAGTAAACATAATTATAAAATCATATTGGTTACGACATTAATTTGTGCCTTTCCTTTCACTATTGTTTCTAGGCCATATAAAACACATCGCAGATTTTCGTATGTTTAAATGTTTATTTTATTCCAGAATAGTAGATCTACGATTATCGTTATTTTTCTGAATGCCTCCTGTACTATGCATGTTTATAATGTTATTCTGTAACCATGGAATATATATTTAGACGCATTCAATTAATGTTCATTTCCTCCAACCAACTTTGACTTGCAACTGACTATCTTTTTAACTCTACTTTGCAAAAAAGCAAACATTAAATAAATCAAATTCAAAGGCGTTGTAGTGTTGCCAGAATGAACAATCTCTGCGATGAGGTGGGAAATATTGAGGAAGAAAGTGCTTCAATTATTTCGACACTATTACATTTACATGTATGCGTCAAATGACGCAACTTTTTTGGAAAGGATTTTGCTAGCCATCAAGCTTGTATTGTGTTTGGTATTAGATTAAGATGTAAAACGGTAAAATGAAGAAAATACCTTTACTTTTCCTCGATGTTTTTATACAAATAATAATGATGGTAATAATAATAATAATAATAATAATAATAATAATAATAATAATAATAATAATAATAATAATAATAACAATAATAATAATAATAATATTATTATTATTATTATTATAATAATTACAATAATAATAATAATGATAATGATAATAATAATAATAATAATAATAATAATAATAATAATAATAATAATAATAATAATAATAATAATAATAATAATAATAATAATTAAAAAATGAATTCCGTTTCATTTACTCTGTAGCCCAAAATGACTGATCCAGTGAATAATTTTATTTTTTAAAAGATCGCGGGGTGTTCCATGTGAGTTCAGTGAGTATACCGAAACCATTCTCATCGTCCTGAATTCGTGCCGAAACCCTTCCGTACCGTTAACCCGGGTATTCCGTGCAATCAACTGAGTGTCTGCTAGCTGTCCGCGTGACTGAAGTAGTCCGGGTCAATCGCGAAAGATTCGGGATATCATGACGATGTCCTCACGACAACGCAAACAAGTTGCCGAAGATATGCGGACAATCATTTCCGCGTCGAAATTTTGCTCTCGATCAAAATTTCGACGCGGACAAAATTGGTGGTCCGGAAGGCTACGAATCATTCGGAAGGTTTGGTGATAACATTAAGAAGGCATTAGGAACGTGCGGAAGGTCTGCAGAACATTACTTTTTCTGTCCGAATACATTCGGCGTATTGTCCGTGCCCTAGTGGACGCTAGGTCTATCAGTGCACTGTCCCTGAACTTACCGCATGTATACCTAGTATTGTCCGCGTATACAATCCGTAATGATGCCGAATAAACGGCGGCATGTTCCAGACAACGCAGACTAGTTTAGGATTGCATCCGGAAAGATTTCGGAAATCCAGATCAAGCACGCACGAGTTGGTTGTGAAATGAAATGCCAAATGTTACAAGTGTTTTGTTCGTTTTCATTTGATGGAGTTTCATTATGGACGTCGAATGTATACAGACTGCTTTACTTTTGAATAACATCTTCCGATGAAGATGGCATACGTTAACAATTATAGACGTCTACGACGCCATATAGATGGTGGATTTGGCCATGGCTTACAGTTGAAAGACGGCATCAGTTCGGTCAATATGAAACCCTCACGTATAAACTCCGGATTGAAGACGTTTTAGGGAATAAAACTGTAGCATAATTATATAATCATATTGGTTACGACATGTGTTTCTTTTCTTTCACTCTTGTTTCCAAGCTATATTAAACACGTCGCAAGTTTTCGTATGTTTTAATTTCTATTTTATACCAAAATAGTAGAATAGTAGAACTAATTTTAAATAACATTATCATCATCGTTATTTTTCTGAATTCCTCCTGTACTATGCATGCTTATGTAGGATATTCTGTTACCATGTAACATACCGTATTTAGACGAATTCAATTGTTGTTTCTTTCCTCAAACCAACTTTGACTTGGAACAAACTATATTTTTAACACTACTATGCAAAAAAGCAAACATCAAATAAGCCAAATTCAAAGGCGTTGCATTGTTGCCAGAATGAACAATTTTTGTGATAAGGTAGGAAATATTTAGGAAGAAAGTATTGGTAATCAGCATATTCTCAATTTTCTTCAATTATTTCGACACCATCACGTTCACATGTATGTGTCAAACGACGCCACTTTTCTGGAAAGGATTTGGCTAGTTATAAAGCTATCATTGTTTTTGGTATTAGATTAAAGGGACATTTCATTCCAATTTCATTTTTTTAAAGTTTGTCTTGATGCCAAGATTGGTTATTCTAATGAGTATAAATACTATTAGTTTTTTGAAGTTGTTGCCAATAAGCGAGAAATACGCAATTAAATTTTAGACATAATCGATAAATTGCATATAAATCCGAACTGTTGTCCACAACAGTTTGTTCAATTTTAACACAAAAAATATAAATTTCTCGTAAACGGCGCAATATTTTGGTTTAAAATTTTCAGAATTTTCATAAGGAAATATGCTCTTTCAGATAAAAATAAAAGTAAAATCTATGACAAAAAAATCTGAAATGTCACTTTAAAGTGTAAAACTTCGGTAAAATAAAGAAAATACCCTCTTTCCTCGATATCTTTATACAAATAGGCTAATCATAATAATGAAAAAATGGATTTCGTATCATTTCCTCTGTAGCGCAAAATGACTATAATATAGTGAATAGATTTTAAAAGATCGTGACATGTTCCCCGTGAGCTCAGTGAGTATACCGAAACCGTTCTCATCGTCCTGAATTCGTGCCGAAACCCTTCCGTACCGTTAACCCGGATATTCCGTGCATCTACTGAGTGTCCGCTAGCTTTCCGCGTGACTGAAGTATTCCGGGTTGATCGCGAAAGATTCAGGATAACCTGACGATGTCCTTACGACAACGCAGACAAGTTGCCGAAGATATACGGACAATCATTTCCGCGTCGAAATTTTGCTCTCGATCAAAATTTCGACGCGGACAAAATTGGTGGTCCGGAAGGCTACGAATCATGCGGAAGGTTTGGTGCTGACATAAAGAAGGCATGAGGAACGTGCGGAAGGTCTGCAGAACGTTATTCTTTCTGTCCGAATACATTCGGCATATTGTCCGTGCCCTAGTGGACGCTAGGTCTTACCGTACACATGTGGTCGGTCGCACATCGGTCTATTTTTGAACACTTATAACCTACAAATTTGTTATTATATCATAATCCAAATGGTTAAGCCTTTCCAAAACAAGACCTGGTTTTGACCTTTCTAATAGAAAAATGATTGGGGAAACATTTAAACAAAAGAAGAAGCTGCTGATAACCAGCAGTTTCTCCTTTTGTCTCAATATGTTCTATGCCATTTTTTTTTCACAAATTCAATCTTTAATAGCTTAAGTCATTTGTTGCAGTTTTGAAGTGGATCACCCTAAAATTTTGCAGTTTGGGAAAATGTTTAGGCTGAATACCCGCTGTTGAGATTAATACGAAGTCGCCATTTGTTTTGGAGGCGACGCCGTAATCATTCGACTGCAGAAAGTGCGTTATCTGTCCTCTTGGTAACTGTTCCATATAAATACCGCAAAAATGTTTAAGATATTGCCCTAAATATTCCGACTATTTCGGTGTAGTATATGAAACGCAAAATTACCACACTACGGGTCAGCAACCTTACAAGCAGGAAAAGTACAAGTTGTAAACATATGACATGCAAAGATAGCATGCATTGTCCGATCGGACCTCAGCAAGCAGAATGTAGTTTAAGGTTTACGAATTGAGAATGAAATGCAGGCAAAATTTGAAAAGTGCCAGTAATTCCTAATCTGTGTTACATTTCCATTCCAAATACAAATATTAGCATTTTGTATGGTTTAGAATTTTGAATTAATGCATACTTAAGGAAATATTTGACAAAAATGTTCAAAATTACCTCCCTTGCATATGAAAATAGAGTAAAATAATATCTGTAAATGATTTTCTTCTTGAAGCATAATCTTGAAATCCGGCCTGGTGAATCAACTTACGTGAAGGGTATTTACAAGTGTGTGTAATTTGATGCATTTCGTATGGCTAGAAAGTGGTGTTTTCATTCTCAGTTCGTAAACCTTAAGGTACCGTAGAATACTCGTAATGCGGTCGGTCATTTTGAGATTCATAAATCATCGGCTCTTTACGAACGGCGTGGTTACGAATCTGAACTTATTTCGGGCACGGTCGTAAACTTTCGGCGGTGGAAAGTTCCACCGCCGAGTGTTTTCGACGTCGCCCGAATAATTACGACGTCGCACGAATCTCATTAGGGATGGACTACCTTAATATTGCCTACTTCATACTCAGTGCGTCGCAATAGGGGGCGATTTTGTCCGGTTAACAAGTGTTGTTATGAAATCGCGTAACGTCCGCTTTATTTAATCCGTTGTTACGATAATGTATAACAACACCGACGGCTTATTTAAAAAAAAATATAAAGGTAAACCTATTTTAATTTTTAGGAAAAAACATTGCTATTGTATTCTTTCTTTCTATATTGCCAGTCCTGTTCATCAATGAAGATTGTACAATGGATATGGAGTGTTCGGCAGTCAACGCTATTTGTGATAGTGGTGTTTGTAAATGCAACGATACCGATTACATCGACGATTGTGGAATATGCCAACCAAGTAAGCTTGTTGGGAGGGTCGGACATCAATATCTGCCAATAGATGTCGCCTAATTCGTTTACTATCTATCTCGTTTGAGCATTCTGGGCTAACTACTTTTAAGATGTCAGCGCCTTTATAATGCACACACGTGGTACATCCTGTTACGCGGCACATTTGCTTAACACGATTGCTTCAAGTGAAATGAATAATTTAATTTGAAACACTTTTTATTCGCTAAAATTGAGTCGAAAAGTAAACTTTATTTTGTAGTAAATTTAGTTTTCCATGCAATTTTCTGCTTGCTACTTTTTGGCGACAGGATTTCAGAGTTATGCGCACTGCGTAGTGATGAAGCCAAAATAGGATAAATTAATGCGTCAAATCAGTCAGTCCGAAAATAGAAAAAAATATGGACTGGAAATTTTAGACTGACGACTTAGTCAATGCCTTGGACATCAATATAAAAGATGTCAACCATATTTTGAATCCAATTTGTCGAGTCGACAGTCCCTTCAACAAGACGTGTATAGTATTTGTGTGACACACAAAACATCTTCGCCCTTTGCCAAATAAGCCTTGGTTTTAACGTTGTTATTCAAATGAGTTTTTGGGAAAAACATGCAAGGGGGTTGCTGAAATGCAACAATACACGTGTATCTTTATTTTTGTCTTGATAATTAAACTTTAAAGCACAACCTAAATACACAATTAGTACTTTGAAATAGTATTTTTTAAGGTTTTTTGCAATTGTTTTATATACCAAACTTGTCTCGTGTATTGTGAGAGAAACACGCAGCTCAAAGGATTTTAAAAGGGAAAAATACTGGGATTGATTTGGTAGTGTGTCTCTTTTTAAATTTCATATTGCATAAATCTCTGCTCTCATCATTTAAGATTTTTTTTACATCCTATGTTTGTAAAATGTACAGGGGCGCTTTTCGTCTAAACACAATTTTTGTAAATACTACGCGGTTGTCCAAGAAAAACATGATGGATAATAAATATCACCAGTTTCATCATTACGAGGGCTGTTCGATATGTATTGTGTATTGTACCACAGTGCGATAACGCCTAGCACGATTTTGTCGATATTTATACGCCTGGATAGCCCCATTCAATACCTTGCTAACGGTATAAAGGACCTCTACGGATAGGGCGAGAATTCTCCCTAAAAGGCTCAGCTCGATGGGTCAATTCTCAAAACTAACAAATTGAGAAACAAAATTAAGCTTTATGGTTAGGTAGACAAATAAAGGAAATAAACACCGATTTTTATGTCATTTTAAAAGTTCTATGGGTGCAGATAACTCTTGATTTTAGTACCCACCTAAATGGTTTCGTTTTCTTACACTACCGGTATTCTAAGAGGTAAAATGAAGATTCTTTTATTTTTATTTGCAATTTATTTTCTACAGATACAGGGATAAATGGTGTCGACATCATATGGCAGCTTTGGTTTTGTCCGTATTGCGCATGCGCACCGTTGAAACAACTTTAAACGCGCACTTTCCCGCCAAAAACCGAGGCATACCTACCTTCCCAAGGCTGGCTAACATCGTTCCCCCCTTGACCCAGCTTCCCATTGACATATGTTGTGTAACTGGATCATAGGCTTCCTTGGTAAAAAGGATTTGCTGGGTCACGGGGGGGGGGGGGAACGTACTTTTATACTAAAAATAGTACTCATATACCATATGCCATAATTTTGGCGGGAAGATTTCGCCTTTAAACTCGTTTCAATGATGCGCATGCGCATTAAGGACAAATCGAAAAATGGTTTATGATTTCAACACCAATTGTCCTTACATTTACAGAAATTTTTTTGCTTATAAAACTAAAGAAAACTTAAATCTTGTTTAATGAATAACGGTGGGGTAAGAAAATGTAATTTTGGGGGTAGGTACAGAAACCAAGAGTTATCTGTACCTGTCGAATCGTTTTGATCGTACAAAATCAGTTTTTATATGATTTAGATACATATCTAACAATACAGTTCGAAATAATAATCAATTTGCATGTTTTGAAAAATGACTTTTCCATTTGAGCCTTTTAGGGAGATTTCTCGCCTTATCCGTAGAGGTCCTTCGAGCCTTCAACTGTACGTGGTTATAAAATAATCATCATTTCAATAGAGCCAGTCGTTGACCACTGTTGTAAAAATGGTTGGGAAACGGATTGAGAATATTGAAGAAATTGGGGCTTATATAAAAGTTCGCACAAAACTCGGTAATTCTGTAAAGCATATTTTTACTAAATTAGGGGAAGTTAATGGGTCTGATAAGGTATCTTATGAGACATTTCGTAGGTGGATACAGAAATTGCTGACTGGCACAGAGTCCGTTAAAGATGCACCAAAATCTGGTCGATCTGTGTCTGTATCAGGCAAGACAACTGTCTCAAAAGTAAAGGAAATAATTGAACGAGATGGCAGGTACACGATTTGTGATATTGCCAAAGATGTTGGCATATCGCTATCGCGGGTGCATTTCATTTTGAAGCGTATTTTGAAAGTACGAAATATTTCTGCCAGATGGATACCCCATATTTTGACAGATGTCAAAAAAGGTACGCGTACAAACCGCTAAGCGAATGCTAAAAATGTTTCCTAACTTCAATCAAAGACAGTTTGCAAGCATAGTGACTGGTGACGAAACATGGGTTCACTATTTCGAACCAGTAAGAAAAGTTGGAAACAAAATATGGCTAACCAAACACTGTAGTTGCCAAAAGGACGATGAGCACAAAGAAGGTCCTTTATTGCATATTCTTTTCTTGTGATGGTTAAGCCGTACAAATTTCGGTGCCGAAGGGCAAAATTGTTACATGTCGGTATTATTGAGATGTTGTACTTAAAAAGCTCATGAAATATTACCGGAAACGACGTCCTTTGTCGGGATTTAGGCATGTCCGCCATCTTCACGATAATGCTCCATCACATACATCTGAGCTTGTGAAGCAATTTTTGAAGTCGGAGAAGGTTACCGCCTTGCCACATCGACCATACTCTCCGGATTTAGCACCATGCGACTTTTTCCTTTTTCCAAAACTAAAAATAGTTCTTATCTGGTCGTCGATACAAGTCCCGACAGGCCCTTGGCTCAGCCGTCAGTCAGTGCCTCAGAGGTTAAATACCCAAATCAGCGTACCGTGAAGCATTTCATAAATGGATTCAGAGATTGAAATTGTGTATTTCAAATCATGGAGAATACTTTGAATGGATGTGATGTCCATTTGGCTATTTGAATCTAGTGCTTTTGAGATATAGTACAATACACAATACATATCGAACAGGCCTCGTATGTGACAAATGTGAAGAGCAAATTTTACCCGACCTTTTTATTCGTTCGATTATTTCAATGGTGACTCCTTGTGACAAATACAAATATACATGACATGAATTTAAAATAAATATATCAAAAACTGTAATGAGCATTTTCAAAGTTCTTTTCATTCATTTCAACATAATTATGAATATGAAATTTGTCAACTGCAGCACTCGAAATATTAATATGCCTAGTCTAACATATTTTTGTACTTGTAATTTATGTTGTTGTTTGTTCCCCACAGAGGTTGATCTAGATGAGAACTGCTCAGACGATGCTGAATGCCTGGATGATTTAGCGTATTGTGATCCCTATTCAGATACATGCACGTGTGTTCCGGGCACGACTGATGTGGACGGGGAGTGTACACCTCGTAAGTATAGACTAAAGACCAGAGACGCGTTCTCTTGAGCGAGATTTTTTGAGATTTCTTAAGGTGTTTTGAATAAAGCGTTTATAAGACCGAGACTTTGATCGAGCTGTTCCGAATGCTCCATATTTATACAAAGGACGTCATCATGACGTCATTTGTATAAAGTATGGAGCACTCGGACACACCGCGGTTTATGAATTATGGAGTGTTCGGAACAACTCGGTCAAATCTCTTTTATATTGTTTGTACAGAGTTGACCGTGGGGTTCCGCACGAAGTATAGAGTAATGGCGCCTCCCATTTAGCGTCTTAAAAATCTTGCTCTAAAGAAAGCTTTATCCCAAAATATCTTAAGAAATCTCAAGATATCTCAAGAAATCTCGCTCTAAAGAATGCACCCCGGGTGAGACAGGAGAAAGAGAGGAAAGGAAAGAGACAGAGTGGGAGTGTACACCGTTAAGTACAGAGGCGCGTTCTTTAAGGCAATCTTCTTTTTAGATTCTTTGAAATAACTTAGATAAAGAGTTTTTAAGAACTAGATGTGTTCCAAATGTTCAATTCCTGACGTCATTCGTATGAAGTAGCTTTCAGACCACCGGCATGCGCGGATCCAGAGGGGGGGTCAGGGGGTCATGACCCCCCCTGGAATTTGGTGAAAAAAGCAGTTATCAAAAAGATTACTGGTTATGTCCCAAAATAGCTGCGTCATTCGTCCCTGTGTGCCACCACAAACCGTTGTTACATTTAGTCCTTCATGGTGTCTATATGCGCGGATCCATAGTAAACCCATGACCCCCCTGGAGTTTGGCAAAAAAGGGTTAAATATTGGTTGACCCCCCTGGGAAAAATACCTAGATCCGCGCTTGACCGGGGTTAACGAATCATCGAGCATGCGGAACAAGTTGGTAAATTCTCTCTCATATTGTTTCTACAGAGTTTACCGCAACAAGTATAGGGTAATGACGCCTCCAATAGAGGGATTTAAAATTCCACAAAGAACCTTTTACCCCAAAATATCTGTAGAAATCTTAAGATATCTTATGAAATTTCGCTATAAGGAACTGCCTCTGATACCACGCATAGATGTCATAAAACCACTCCTTTATAATGAAAGGTAATGTTGAAAAGAAAGAAAAGGGTCTCTATGTAGAATCTATGTTTAACATATTATTTAAAAATATGATCTTATGGATGTCACTTAATTAATTTTATAAGTGTTTAATTTATATGCCCTATTAAGATCAAAATTAAGCAGTAAAAATTATAAAGAATGAGAAATTATGAGATTATTCAACATGTACAATACTGAATTATATAGGATGAGTACATTGCAGAACAAGGTTATATTTGAACGTGTCGATAGGCAAGTCAAAATATAGACTGGTTCTGCAATGCACGAATCCAATAGAATTCGGTATTGCACAAAGGTATGTTAAATGACTTTTTATTTCACATCATGTTTGTTCACACAAAATATGACAAAGATTAATTTGTATAAAAAATGAGATCTAGATCTAATCGTTTTTAGCTCCACTGGCCGAAGGCCAGCGAGCTATTGTCATGGCGTTGTGTCCGTCGTGCGTGCGTGCGTCCGTCCGTCCGTTAACTTTTTCTTTAAACATCTTCTTCTCTTATACCAGTGGGCCAATTTTGACCAAACTTGGCAGGAATGTTCCTTGAGTGACCCTTTTCAAAACTTGTTCGCGAATTATTGATTCGTCAAAAATGTGGGCGTGGCAGGGCGGGGCTTTTCAGACTTAGAAAAATCATAAGAAAATTCTTTAAAAATCAACCATTGGGCCAATTTGAACCAAACCTGGCAGGAATGTGCCTTTAGTCATTCTGTTCAAAATTTGTTCACAAATTTTTACATTTGTCAAAAAATGTGGCCGTGGCAGGGAGAAAGGGGCTTATCAGACTTAAAGAAATCATAAGAAATTTCTATAAAAATCAACCATAGGGCCAATTTGAACCAAACCTGGCAGGAATGTGCCTTGAGTCATTCTTTTCAAAATTTGTTCACATATTTTTACATTTGTCAAAAAAAGTGGCCGTGGCAGGGAGAAAGGGGCTTATCAGACTTACAGAAATCATAAGAAAATTCTTTAAAAATCAACCATAGGGCCAAATTAAACCAGACTTTGCAAGAGTGTTCTTTGAGTCTGTCATTTCAAAATTTATTCACAATTTTTTACATTTGTCAAAAAAAGTGGGCGTGGCAGGGAGGAAGGGGCTTATCGGACTAAACGAAATCATAAGAAAATTCTTCAAAAATCAATCAGTGTGCCCAATTGAACCAAACTTTGCAGGAATGTGCCTTTAGTCATTCTTTTTAAAATTTGTTCACAAATTTTCATATTTGTCAAAAAGTGTGGCCCTGGCAGGGAGAAAGGGGCTTATCAGACATAGAGAAATCATAAGAAAATTCTTGAAAAATCAAGAATTAGGCCAATTTGAACCAGACTTTGCAAGAATGTTCTTTGAGTCTCTTTTCAAAATTTATTCAAAAATTTCAAGATTTGGCTGTGTAAGGCTTACAAGAAATCATGGGATAATTCTTCCACTTTAGCCAGTGGAGCGATTCAGGCCCTCCTGGGCCTCTTGTTAAATAGAATTCCAAAGACGTGTAATACAAAAAACTATAATACCTGTGTCACAAAAAAAATCAGGCTACATGTACATTTCTATTACTATTAATTTACATGGCATCTGACAGACGATCTATATTCATCGATTTAATATGTTTGTCTCAAACGGTTAAATAGACCGTCATATGATAGTGTGAAATGTGCATGGAACTTTTCATACAGACTGTCTATCGTGTCATGCGAAAAATTAACAATGAAAATATTGAGAGAAAAGGAGAAATTACTGATTATCGAAAAATCCCCTTTTCTCTTAGAACTTCTTCTCATGCTTTCTTTATAAGGGAAATCATGGTTTTCTTCGCCTTTGTTTTTTACTGTTACAGCCCCCACATATTGACCAATTAGGAACAGTAAGATCATGAATACAATTTTCAATTTGATCACAATCCTGCATCTTAAATGAGGTGCCGTTGAACATGACAACATTGTTATTTTCACGCTTTCTTGGTTCAGGTGATCGATTATGACGTACGGAAAGGGTCTAAAGACGAAAGTAGAGGCGTAGTCATAAATTCATAGGTACACCTCTATTTACATACTAGTACACCATAATCCTCTTGATCGTATTCTTTTTCATTTTTACCTTTTTTCTTTACAGAGGCTGATTTAGGAGAAAATTGTAGTTCAACTTTTGAGTGTTTGGACTGCAATGCTAATTGTATCTGCGGTATTTGCGTGTGTGCCCCACCTTTCATAGACTTGAACGGGATTTGTGGTAGGTATATGTGACCCGTCACGCTAAATGGGCACTTATCAGAAGTCAAAATATCCAAATATTTGCAATCTTGTCAGTCTTAGCACAGGTCAACCAGATACCGTTTGTGAAAAATGAACATATAGTAAGATAGGGTAAACATTACAGATTCAGACAATTACATAAAAGTGAAAAGTTTCGGCCATAGTCTGGCTGCGCGGACTGCGCAGACTGACTAGGGTCGATCTTTTTCACACATTCGATAAGGTCTCTTTTTGCATGGTGGGTCACACATGAGCTTCTGTGAATTCCGGATTTGATTCAAGGAAAACATCTGCACATGAAACTTAGACTACAGAGTGTTTGACCGCGAAGCTAATTATTACGAGGTTCTATAACAATTGGATACAATACCGAATTCTATTTCAAATTTGAAAATACACTACAGAAGACTGCTATTGTTGGACGAGGCGATAGTTGAACACTCACCTGTTTTTATCCAAAACGCATGATCTCATAGACCGAGCCACACGTGGTCGGAAATGCCCCGGACGATTTGAATCGCGGAGCCATTGGCCCTGCCTCTGGAGTTTCCTTATTGTGTGACAATATTGTAACATTTTACACCAAACAATTTGGGCACGTATAAATTGAAATCCAATGCTTTAAGTTACAAAAGACACAATTGAACTTTATCAATAGTACCCAACGTGCATTCAAGTCACTTCCTTCTTTGCCTATATAGCATACATGCTGTTCCACGTAAAGCTTTAAGGTAGTTCATCCCTAACTAGATTCACTGGACGTCGGGATGATTCTAAGCACGGTGGATAATCACGTGATACAATATTTTCAGAAAACCTTCAATAATTCTGTTAATATGGGACCGATTTGAATTCGGTTTGAAGCAGAGAATGTGGACAGACGTCACGCATTAGATGGACGTGGTTGATTTTTGAAAAATCAACTGATAAAAAAGTTTTTGAAGATAAACCAAAATTTTGGTTTATCTTAAATAACTTTTTTATCAGTTGATTTTTCAAAAATCCAACACGTCCAGCTTTCCTGGCATTTTCCTACCTTCTCTGCTTCAAACCGAATTCAATTCGGTCAAGTATTGAAAAGGTTATTGAAGATTATTGGAAATTCTAAGTCACGTGATTATACAGCGTGCTAAGGATGATGTCGTAAACATTCGATAGTGGATTTTTCATGACATCGCCCGGAAGAGTTCTGGTACGTTACAAATGTAAACGAAGTCCCACGAAATATTCAGACTTCTCTAGATTCTCATTAGGAGTGTATTATCTTTAAAGGCTTTTGGAAAATAAAACAATTAAAGCATATGCCGGACAATAATATCTATCTTAAATAATACAACTCTTTTTCCGTATGTGTGTGTAGGGCTTTAAGATATTCTTTTATTTACCGTATTGTTATCGACTTCTATTTGCCATTTTCTAATTTCAGTACCAGATTGCAGCTCTGTAGCAAGTAAGTTTAGTAGAAGGCCCTCTTGTTATATTCATATCTTAACCCATTCCCACATAATGATATTTTTGCCTCCCCCCTTCACAAAATCTGTGTGAGTATGTATTGATGAAAGTGAAGAAAAAACTTGTGACAAGCCATAGTCCTACTCAAAAAAAAAAAAAAGCTTCATATTAAAAGTTTTTCACTTAGGATGATGGTCTGCAATACCTTCGTAATTCATTTGACAATTATTGTTTTACAAAAATCCAGTACGTTTAGCGCATTTCTGGTATTTATCTACCGTCTTTATTTGATCCGAATTCAAATTGGTCATGTTTTAAGAAAAATATTGATGATTTTCTGAAATTTTGAGTCACGTGATTACCACAATGGAAATCTCCTCATTTTTTTATTTCAAGATATTCCATTGTTCGTTGTCACAGCTGAAATCATTCGGAAATAGTAATTCCGAATTTTACAACCCAATTTAACCCTTTCCCAAACGGCAAACTTTTAGGGTGATCCACTTCAAAAACTGCCAAAAATGACAAAATGGAAGTTATTTAAGATAGGATTTGTGTAAAATATGGCATAGAAAATATTGAGACAAAAGGAGAAACTGCTGGTTATCAGCAGTTTCTTCTTTTGTTTCAATGTTTTCCAAATCCTTTTCTTATTAGGGACGTCAAAACCAGGTCTTGTTTGGGAAAGGGTTAATAAAGTTAGAAAATATGTATTTGTACATCGCCGGATATATTTCGACGTTTTTCGAAAATTGCCACATCGTGAAAATCTTCTTAATCTAAGACAAAAAAATACAGAGTTCCATTAATTCTGCCCAGTCAGATATCTTGCCGTTTTGGGTCACAACAGCTTTGTTTATTTTCCGTCTAAGCTGGACCGGGTCTTTGTGGTGGATGCAATAGTACCGCTGATTGCGCCGCGGTAAATGGTATGTGCGATATGGGCGAATGTATATGTGACGAAGCAACTCAATATGTGGACCAATGTGGAACCTGCCAGTCGAGTAAGTACTCGTTAAACATTTTGCCTACATAGACTCAACAAATACATAGACACTTTTCCAAATGTACCTGACTTTTGTTTCACTTTCCTAATTAAGATTTCCCTAAGAACAGTGTGTTGAAAAGAATAAAATATTGATAATAACACAGGTAAAAAGTGATATGGATTCCGTCGACTTTGTCATTTTCGAATGAAGAGTTATACAATACAAATAGCTAATGAATTTATTTCACAAACTAACGTTTATTCAAATGTCATTTGTGTTGCTTAGATCGAAATATTTCTTTGAATAAAATATGAAAAGGGTCATTAAAAGAATGACAGGTTATTCAAAAATATAAATTTGACAAGAATATGTACATTTCTTTCTTAACTATGTGTACATAATTGCACAACGTGAAATATTACAAAAACACACAATAAACGCAATCGAAATAAACGGGATGGAACTATTTGTTTTCCTACTGCAACCATAACTTTAGTAGTTTTTACTAAGTGAAGCGATTTTAAAAGTGAGGGACAGTTTTTATACATTTAATTTTGACAAAATACGTAATTTCTATGATTATGTTAATAAATGACAGAATTGAGAATGGCGTGAATCAGAGAATGTCAGGAAGCGACTGGAGTTTGCTTATTTGTCCTCTCTGCTTCCAACCGAATTGAGAATGGTAAAGTGTAACAAAATAACTGACGATTTTATGAAATGGTCTAGTCACATGGTCAGGTGTTCGATGTAATAAGAATTGGACCCTGTGCATGTTACAAATCAATGAATAACATGGTCGAGTTTCATAGTAACCGAACATTCAATAACAGAACAGTAGAAAAGGAACAAAAGCAAATTATCGTTCAAATTGGACAACGTCGAATATCAACTGAAGAGATAAAGAGGACTCTTACATTACCCAGTATTTGGGTTTACGTACTAAAGCAAGTGACGATTAAAAATATTACAAGAAAATATGAAACTGCTACAATTTAGTATAATCTCATTTTCTTTCTATATTCGTCGTGCTTAATATTACAACATCAATATACGAGGGGCGTTCATTAGAGATTTCCAATAAGTATAGAGAATTGAAACTTGGCACAAATATTAATCTTTCTCTACATGGCCTCTAGCCAGAGAGACATACTTCTGTTATCGTTTAATTCAATTAAGGAAACCTGTTCTGTAGAACAACGTAGATTGTGCCCGAAACCTTGCATTGACTTGATGGTGGCATAATCAATGACAAACTGTGGACGCCCAGGATTCGGGCTGTTTCTACAGATTTACGTCCACACTTGAACTAAGTATACCAGTGTTTGACAAAGTCATATGATGGGACATAATCCCCACAAACTTCTTTCATGTCATTCAATTCCTCCGTTAGAGTGCGACCTTTCAAATACAGGAATCTGATGACTGCCTGCTCCATCACGCTACCTTACTTATCTCCAGCACACGGAAATGAAAAAGAAAATAAATTTCAGACCTGCAATTTTTCATGTGACCTATAGAGATATACGGCAATGTATATGTACAATTTCAACTTCCTACCTCGACTGAAAGTAGGTCAGGGAAAATCTTTATTGAACGCCCCTCGTATATAATACATACATAAATAGTATTTGATAACTGCTTTTATTTTGGAAATGTTACATTATTTGACGTTCTGGCAAAGGATTATTATACTACATGCTCTCATGAATTGTAAAAGTTGTATTTCAACCCAGTTTGACGTTTCTTGATAATACCAGTGGATATGCCAAAAGAAAGAAGATATTTGTAATTCAGTTGTCGAATAATGTCGACTATTTTTATTAAAGCTACTTTGAATTTCACCAATCAAACTTTTGTTGCATCACAAACAATTGATGTTCGATCTATCCACAGAGGTTGGGTTAGGTGAGAACTGCACAGGAGATGCGGAGTGCCTTGATGACTTAGCGTACTGTGATCCTCTAACAGATTCATGCACGTGTGTTCCGAGCACGACAGATGTGGATGGGGAGTGTACACTTCGTAAGTAGAGAGAGAGAGAGAGAGAGAGAGAGAGAGAGAGAGAGAGAGAGAGAGAGAGAGAGAGAGAGAGAGAGAGAGAGAGAGAGAGAGAGAGAGAGAGAGAGAGAGAGAGAGAGAGAGAGAGAGAGAGAGAGGAGTGCGAGAGAGAGAGAGAGAGAGAGAAAGAGAGAAAGAGAAAGAGAAAGAGAGAGAGAGATAGAGAGAGAGAGATAGAGAGTGAGAGTGAGAGAGAAAGAGAGAGAGAATAAGAGAAAGAGAGAGAGAGAGTGAGAGGAAGAGAGGGGGAAAGAGAGATGGAGAGAGAGAGGGAGGGAGGGAGGGAGGGAGGGTACGGAATCCTGTTTCCGCCATCCACTTTTCTACCTGCATACAACACAAAAAGTCGAAATTAGTGCGAATAACTTCTACTTTTCTAAGAAAATACCTAGAAATGTAGAAAACTTGAAGTTTTGTATGTGACAATTGTCAGAAGTTAATTTGACTAACTTCAACTTTTCGACTTTTCACAAACTCAATTTTTGTAGAAAGGTGGAAGTTAGTCGCACTAATTTCGACTTTTCTATCAATATTGAGTTTGTGAAAAGTCGTAAAGTGGAAGTTTGTCACACTAATTTATGACAATTGTCACAGGAAAAGTTTTCTACATTTCGAGGTAACTATTTTGGTAGAAAAGTGGAAGTTAGTCGCACTTACTTCCACTTTTCTACCAAAATTGAGATTTTGAAAAGTCGAAAAGTTGAAGTTAGTCGCACTAACTTCCACTTTTCTACCAAAATTGAGTTTGGTTACTATTTTGGTAGAAAAGTGGAAGTTGGTTTCACTCATTTCGACTTTTCTAACAATATTGAGTTTGTGAAAAGAAGAAAATTTGAAGTTAGTCACACTAACTTCTGACAATTGTCACAGACAAAACTTCAATATTTCTACATTTCACAAACTTAATTTTCATAGAATAGTGAATGGCGGAAACAGGATTCCGTAAGGTAGAGGGAGCGACAGAGACATTACGCTGATTCTTTTGAAGGTGTACTGGGACTCTTACACCTTATTTGACCGAGGAAAAATGTGGATGTGGTGTAGGGGATCATTACATTGATTTATTTGAATGTGTAGTTTGGGCGAGGACACTGTGATCGATACCAGGTCCGCGTTGGAACGGTATATAGTTCTCTGTTAAATTGATTTAATTTTTGTTCTTAGCAGACTTTTGGTAGTATTTTATTTAAAGTAATGGCCCCTGCGTGTGCGTCTTTATTCATGGGTAAGTTTGAGCAGGAATTCTTAAAAATAGCAATCTAGTTCCTAGTGTTTGGCTACGATTTTTGGATGACATTTTTATGGTATGGGATTACTCATTAGAAAGTTTACATAACTTTATAGAAGCCCTTAATTCGTTTCACCCTACAATTAAATTTACATATACAATTTCATCCAAGTCAGTAAACTATCTTGATGTGTCCGTATCAAAATCTGACAATTTAGATTTTGCTACTGATGTCTATATCAAGCCCGCAAATATTCATCAATATGTAGAATATTCTTCGTGCCACCCTAAAGCATGCAAAGACGGCGTTCCTTTCAGTCAGTCTAAACGTCCAAAAGGTTTCAAAGCGTATGAACAGCCATAGGATTGATATAAACAACTATGATAATGAGAGTTATGCATCAAACGTTGCCCAGCATTTTAATTCTGGATCTCATTCTTTGTCAGATTTTAGTTTTTTACCTATTGATATTGATGAAATGACACGTTTGTGTAAAGAAACCTATTGGATACATAAACTTGATACG
The DNA here is from genome assembly GCA_963680895.1 of Fragum sueziense. Classification (NCBI taxonomy): domain Eukaryota; kingdom Metazoa; phylum Mollusca; class Bivalvia; order Cardiida; family Cardiidae; genus Fragum; species Fragum sueziense. Next base: position 10,167,866 of record OY804596.1, read on the forward strand.
TTATATCCAAAAGGTATGAATTCGAAATTGTTATACAGTATAGAGTAATGTTAAGGTATATTATTGTTTGTTCCTATTAATACTTTTTGTGAGTAAAATTTTTGTATAGGAATTATTGTATCAATATGATCCTATAATATGCAAATGGCTGTTACTCTTAGGGCTTTCATGTTTAAGTATGTATTTCTATGGTTCGTGGTCTGGTTTGCAGACCTTTGATGCGTTTTGAGACCGACGTGGACCCGAATCAGATTGTACCTATGTGCAGTCTGATCGAGATCCACGACGATCTTTGTATCTGCTTTATATATCTACTATCCCTTCTGTAATCAAATCTACTTTTGAATTAATGAAACTACTTAAGCGACAAAATGAATGTGGATATTAACATAATTTATGCATTGCATTTATATACAATTTTAATATTGGAAGAAAATGAGAAAATGCTCGTTACCTCTTTATTATTCTAAATCTCTTTGTTATACAAAGTTTTCTTTTTTAATTTTTAATTTCCTTTAACTATGTTTTGTTATGAAAATATTTGTCTTCATGTATATGATGTATTATAGATCTTGATCACACTGTGTATGTGCGCAGTCTGATCCAGATCTATGACGTATTGTCCTGAATGGCTTTTACAGCCTATTTCCAGACCATGATCTGACATGCTAAAATATGTCCTTGTTACTGTATGCATGTATTTTCCGCTATTTTGTTTTAACGTATATGACGTTGCGCGCTTTTTAACGTTACGTTTTCCGGCGCGTGACGTCATATCCGTTCTTAAATCATTCTCCCTGAAGAAACCCATAGGGGCGAAACGTCGGAAATGAATTAAAGAAAAAAATGTTAATATAATCGTGTTTGTGGCGTTTTTTCTAATCTTATTTAAAGTAATTAAAATTCAAAGTAAGAGTTGAGTGACATTGAAGAAAACAGTCGACTTTTGAATACATATACAGAAATATAAATCATCAGTAAATGTATAGATATTTTATGACACTTAATAGCTGCTCACTAACGCCAATAAAACGATGCTTATGTTAACATATACAACCCATCATTAGCACAAAAGAGCCAGAGGCGAAATTTGAAAAGTGCCAGTAATTCCTAAACTGTGTTATATTTTCATTCCTAATACAAACATAAGTATTTTGAGCTTGAATTAATGCATAATTATGCCCCCTTTCAAAGAAAATGGGGGTATGTTGTTTTGCAAATATCGGTTGGTCGGTAGGTCGGTTGGTCGGTCGGTCTGTACGTAGACCAAACCTTGTCTGGGGCATAACTCAAAAAGTATTAAAGGTAGAATCATGAAACTTCATAGGTGGAGAGATCTTATAATGGAGAGGTGCAGTGCACAAGAACCGTTACTCTGCCGATCAAATAATTATTGGAGTTATTGCCCTTTGTTGATTTTAAAACTTGATTCTTGTCCGGTGTATAACTCAAAAAGTTTGTAAGGTAAAATCATGAAATTTTACAGGTGGATATATCTCATTATGGAGTGGAACAGTGCACGAAAAACCGTAACTGTGCCGATCAAATTTTTGGAGTTATTGCCCTTTGTTGATTTTATACCTTGATTCTTATCCGGAGCACAACTCAAAAAGTATTTCAGGTAGAATCATGAAACTTTACAGTTGTATAGATCTCATTATGGAGAGGTGCAGTGCACAAGAACCATAACTCTGCCGATCAAATTCTTGGAGTTATTGCCCTTTGTTGATTTTTACACTTAATTCTTAAGCTTGCCTATATCTTATGTCCTTTTACACATACAGTCTTGATATCTCACACATGAATACCTCCTATCAGCATCGTTCACATTTGATCATGGCCTTGGATCTTGTGACCTTGACCTTGAAGTTTGACCTACTTTAAAAGATAAAACCGGGCTTATATCTCATGACCTATTACACATACAGCCTTGATATTTCACACATGGACGCCTCCTACCAATGTCTATAACAATTGACCATTGCCTTGGACCTTGTGACCTTGACGTTTGAGTTTGACCTACTTTAAAAAAAAACTCTGGCTGATATATCATGTCCTGTTACCTCTACAGTCTCAGAATTTTACACATGGACACCTCCTACCAAGACCTTTCACATTTGAAATGACCTTGGCCTGTGTGACCTTGACCTTGGAGTTTGACCTACTTTTAAAAAATCTTTAACCTGGCCTTTATCTTTTGTCCTTTTCCACCAACAGCCTTGACATTTCACACATAGACGCCTCCTACCAAGACCTTTCACATTTGACCATGACCTTGGACCTTGTGACATTGACCTTGGAGTTTGACCTTCTTTTAAAAAAACGTTAACCTGGCCGATATATCATGTCCTTTTATACATACAGCCTTAAGGTATTCACACACTAATAGGCATAAAATTCTACGGGGCGGATCACTTTATTTTTTCAATCAACATACAATGAGACACCTTTTCTGAATAAATAAGGGCATTTGACCGCAATTTTACAATTTTATGACAAATTTTAGATTTATCACACTGATATGAAAATTGGGCTTTTCGCGCACTGAGTAACAGATGCTTAAAACTGAATAAAAAGTGACATTTTCCAGAAACATCTATAATTTATGTACCAAACAAGAGCTTATTAAATATACTACTATAAAGAATTACTCTTGACATATTGTGACAACAATAATATTGGAAAAAATGCAAAAGTCGGAATGCATAGCAACAAAATTCTCTTGAAAATCTGTTCGAAATTTTTGGGTTGTCATATTTAAAAAGTCATTCTACATTTTGTATTAGTGGGGCCTTTCTAATCAGAACTTGAAAAATATCTACACAGGTGTAGGAAGTATATACATCAGTATAGGGAAGTTTCGCCGACCAAAATTAAAGAAATCGCCATGGTAACATGCCTTGTGCGTTTTTTGACACACACGAAGAACATGTTAAATTTCATTTTGCTTTAATAAGTATCTATTCTTTCGGACATAATTTTGTAAAGAAGTTAAACTGAAAATTGAATTATAATTCACTTACATATCTCCCAATTATAAATCTATTAACCGACTTCCCTAAAGATTGGTTTTAGTTGTATGTCAACGAGCTATAGGCCTACACGCGTCGACGTCAATTATACAGAACGCGGGAACGACGTCGTATTTTTGGCGGCGACGTTATGACGTCATCAAAACAAATCCTTAACTGTAACTTTTGTTTCAAGATAAATGCAGTAAGAGGTTATTTTTTTTCAACATTTTATCTTTAAAACTCTAAAATATTGGAACAAATGGATTTAATTATACAAAAACAAATAATGTCCTTCAGAAAAAAATATTTGAAAGAAAATACGGAAAATGTCGACATATGTCGACATTTGCCCATGATTTTTGACGTCCATTAGTATGCGAATACCTTAATATTTGACACATGCACACCAAGGCCTATCATATTTGACCAATACCTTGGACCTTGTGACCTTGACCTTAGTGTTTCACCTACTTTTATCCTGGCCTACACTTCATGTCATTTTACACATACAGCCTTGATATTTCACACACGGTCACTTTCAAGCAAGACATTCCCCTTTTGATCATGATCTTGGACCTTGACCTTGGAGCTTGACTTACTTTTGAAAAACTTAAACTAGGGCTATATCTCATGCCCTGTTACCTATACAGTCTCGATATTTTACACATGGATAACTCCTACCAAGACCTCACATTAGACTATGACCTTGGCCTGTGTGAACTTGACCTTGGAGTTTGACATATTTTCAAAAATCTTTAACCTGACCTTTATCTTATGTCCTTTTAAACCTACAGCATTGACATTTCACACATAGACGCCTCCTACCAAGACCTTTCACATTTGACCAGGACCTTAAATATTGCAACCTTGACCTTGGAGTTTGACTTACTTTAAAAAAAACTTTAAACCATGCATATATATCATGTCCTTTTACACCTTCAGCCTTGATATTTCACACATGGACACCTCCTACCAAGACTTTTCATATTTGACCATGACCTTGGACCTTGTGACCTTGACCTTGGACTTTGACCTACATCAAATGTAAGCCCTTAAGGGGGAATGCTCCAGTTTTTCGGAACACTCAGTCTTTACTGTGGTAAATTAAATGTTTCGTACCAATATGTTTCGCTACCATATTTTCAATAATATAACACATTATTCCAATTTACCATTTTCGACGGTAAAAGTGTGTTTACTATACGAAACTGATTTCCCCAAGATGGAAATCGATTATTTAGAGCAAGACAGTCGTAAGTGTGTATGCAGTTACCACTGTTTTACGTCATTTTATTCATGTGTAGCTGATAAAAATGGCTGTCATTCACTAATAAGGGCGCTGACCTATACATTTTCTTTTTGAATTATTACCAGGACATGTTGCTTAATACAATGAGGGAGTTTTATCAAATTCTATTATGTAAAACTTGAAATATTTCCAAAAATATGCAAATTTTGACATAAAAAACTCCAGCTTCGTTGATCTAACCGAACACGTGAACATGCTGTTTTATACATTTACGCGTTTATATTAGCACATATTTTGGGTTTTCTGTTCTTATTAAATGTAAGACGTTACTTAAAATCCATTTTCGGGACTAAACAATGAATATACAGCATTTTATTAGCATTTTAGTGACCTTGGACAGGTGCAAGAAATTGTGCACTTTTTCGATGTAGGGGTATGTGATACGAATGCCTATAAAATTCAAACAAGATCGCTGACCATCCATTTTTATTTTATTTTTCAATTGGTAATAACATGTAATTTCAACATACAAAATATAAATAAATTCTATTATTGGGGAAAAAATAGGAAACTGGAGCATACCCCCTTAAGGGGGCATATATGTTTTACAAATATCTCTTGTTATGGAAACATTTGACAAAATGTTATGAATTACCTCCCTTGCATATGAATATAGAGTAAAAAGATATTTGTAAATTATTTTCTTCTTGAGGCATAATCTTGAAATCCGGCACGGCGAATCAACTTATTTGATGTGTAATAACAAGCGTGTGTGATTTGATGCATGTCCCATGGCTAGATAATGGTGTTTTTAATGATGGGTCATATACCTTAAAACAATCTTACCATCTGTTAAAAAATAAGGCGATTATAGAGCTATTTTCAACTTTTCCTTATTGTCCTTAAATGCATTCTAGATAAACAAAGGATTTCAAAATGCAGTAGTCTTTTATAAAAATAAGGAAACACGTATTTTCTATATTCTATTGATATCTTGCATTTTTTACAGAGTCTGATTTAGGAGGCGATTGTAATTCGACAGAAGAGTGCTTGGACTGCAACGCAATCTGTGTCAATGGTACTTGCGAGTGTGTCCCGCCTTTTGTCAATGTGAGCGGCGTGTGTGGTAAGTCACCAGGCACATTCGAATATTCTCGGATCTTATCGTTTCTCAAGATCGGCCAGAACGTATAACAGTGGCCGGCTACGGATTTTTTTTCAACTTAGCGACACCTTTTAAAGACCTTACTTGCTATATGTAAAACAAACATCCAAAATACATGCAAAATTTCATTTTGATATGTTTTTTTTATAGAAAAAGGGTTTTTAAACCTCAAAATGAAAATATGATTCTTGTTTCAATTTACCCCACCTACATTATCAGCCATTATCTCCAAAATACGTCCTCAACAGATTTTACATAGAAAATATGTCACACTAACAATCCACACAATTTGAAGATAATCTAATTTGAGATGTTGTCGCTACCCATCCTTTATATGTGTTTAAATGTTTATCCAGGGTATCTGCGAGTGTAAATGAAATCAAATGCAAGAATTCTTTTACATTTTTTGTCTTTATTCTATTTTCAGTGGCCGACTGTAGCACTGTATCAAGTAAGTTTAATCTATTGCCAGACGCCAAAATATTTTGGTTTTAAAACTTGAATGCAGCTGAAGACAAAAAAATGGATGTTGTTTGAAAAATGATTCTTGCATAATACAGCTAGGAAAATATTTAGACAAAAGGAGAAATGCTGGTTATCAGCATTTTCTTCTTTTGTCTCAAAGTTTTCCAAAGCCTATTCCATTAGGGACGTCAAATCCAGGTCTTGTTTGGGAAAAGGTTAATCTGTTGTCAGACAGCACATTTATACTTGTAAAGATGCAAAGATTTTGCAAACGTGCACACAGTTTTAAATCATGCTAAACTCTCTAAAGCTTGTTTTATTTGGCTATACACACATATATAACTATATCTTATTGGTGAGAAAAATAGAAAAAATAAATCATGTGTATCCTCTCGTGAATTTAAGAACAAAATAAAAGCATCTCATTGGCATTTTGATATTCAGACAACGTCAACATTATTTGGGCTTATGTAGTGTTATCATGGGTTACCTTGGAGACACGTTTCGAAGCAATGTTTGGATCTCCTTTTTCCTCTTTGAGTTCGATATCGCCCGAAACATTTCGCCGATGTTTTGAGGTAGTCCAGAATTTCGCACAAAGTCAGAATTATTCGGACGACGTCGTAAACATTCGGCGGTGGATCGTTCCACCACGGAATGTTTACGACGTCGACCGAATAGGTTCGGATACATAATGAAAAAGAACGACGTCGCACGAAAAAAGATCCGACGTCGCGATAATCTATTGTAAAGGTGGACTACCCTAATATCAATTTTGCTACATTGTATGACATTTACCTAATGGTACATTACATCTTCTTTTCATTCTTTTAAAGTATGCTTACATGCAAAGATTGGTAATTTTTAAACCGTCTTTAAATGATATCAGCGTTTTTGAAAAAAAATAATGTCGTTATTAGGAATTAGAATTGAGACGAAAATGACATAATCCACTTGTCCAAACATGTGAAATGAAGCTTACCACAAGTAATGCAATTTAAAGAGAAAATATTCCTCGTAAACGGTAAATTTTGGCTTGAATTTTTCAGAAATATATGCTTTTTCAGATATTTGAAAATAAGATTCATGAGAAAATATCTACGAGGGCTGTTAATAAAGTGTCCGGAATAGTATCATAACTCTGTAAGTTTTACACCAATTGAGATGAAATATTCAACACAAATACTTTGAAGAATTATGTATTTGATACTGCAACAAAAACAGGGTGTTTGCATTTAGGCGCATTCTGCAGTCGCTATAGAAACGTAGGGTCACGTTGAGCGGGGCAACTTTTGATAATTGGTAAAACTGTGACTTATCAATCACATTTAAAGTTACCATATTTTGTATTTGTCACATCATAAGTTGTCCAGAGTGCTTGTCATCTACGAGCTTACCCTATTCTTGGCAAATGTAACATCATCAACTGACATTCCGTAAACAACTGTAGGTAAATACATTGCTTTGCTGATATAGCAAATATGGTGCTTGAGCAATGGAATTCAAACATGTTTTGCATGTTGATGGGTGAATCAAAATCAGAGGTAATCTTTATGATTATGAACACTCGCGCCAATAATTCTATGATAAAATCAAGCATTTATGAGTGGTATAACACATTCAAAAACGACTATACAAGAAGTTGTTGACCTCAAAAGATCTCCAGACGTCACAACGAGACGTCGGCGAAAACGTTCATGACCTGCCAATTGTGTCCGAGAAACTATCTATAAAGTTCTCCAAGTACAGTTTAGATCATTTTTTGACATACGATTTCATAGGTGGGCGAAGTGGCTATCATGCAGAGACAAATATATCAAACAGATGTAAATATTAGATGTGTAAAACTGACTTTCCTGACGTCGTATCTATTCAAGAACTAAGTTGTCCCGCTTAACGTGACCATTCGTTGCCATAGCAATTGTCGAACGTGCCTTAATTCGAACAACATAGTTTTTGTTGTAGGATCAAAAGCATAACTCTCCAAAGTACAAGTGTTGAAAATATCACTTCAATTCCGGATACTTTATTAACAGCCCTCGTATAAAATGTCTCTTCAAGACAGTGGCAGCAAAATATACAATTCATTTTTTTACCTGAACTGACTTTCTGTTCAGTCAAATTTATTGTCGTATTTGATATGAGTTCAGAGGCTTCTTCTTATTCTGACTTTGTTTTATTTTCTATCTAAGCTGGACCAGGTCTTTGTGGTGGATGCAATAGTACCGCTGATTGTGCCGCGGTAAATGGCATGTGCGATATGGGCGAATGTATATGTGACGAAGCAACTCAATATGTGGATCAATGTGGAACCTGCCAGTCGAGTAAGTATGCGTTTATCGTTAGCCGAAATTGTTTATCTATATACATGGAAACACAAAATACATAGACCATTTCCAAATCAAAAATAAACAAAATCTGAGCTTGAACACAGAAAATCAACAAACTGATAAATATGATTAATAAAAATCGTCTGTCCTTAGTATATTGAAAGTACCTGCAAAATTTCTATTCGATCCGATCTATACAGAAAATGTTATTTAACTTCAAAGTACAAATTTGCTTCTCATGCCAATTTGTTAGCCATTATCTCCAAAATTAATACATGTATATAATTAAATTATTATGTAACCCTACCAATTGACAGAATTTAAAGATGATCTATTTTTGAACCCTTGTGGCAACCCATTCTTTAAAGTAACGCACTTGTATATAAGCAGGTGTACTTTTAGATTGGAATATTTTCTGTGTTTTCTTCGGATATTTGAGATAGGGGTATGCACACTTAATTTCTTGACTCAGTATAGAAGTCACAAATACATCGTCTTACATAATATATGATAAGTAATGTATCGTATGATTTTAATTTCAAATCAATAACCTGACATGAATTACCCCCTTTTGGTCAGCCAATCTTTTTGGGGAAATCCACATCTATATATACATAGTTGCACAACATCAAATTCAATAAAATACACAATATTAAACGTAATCAAGTTATAACAGAGTTATGTTTTTTTCTGCAGCAGCCATTATTACATTAATTTCTACAAAGTGTACACATGCTAAATATCAAAGCTGCATTTATATAGTGCCTGAGATAAAGACCAGGTTAATTTTTTTAAGTGAAGACTGCAATGAAGGAAGCTACCCCGCACAAGGAGCAAAAAATTTGAATTACGTTAATGCTCTTTGAAATTTCACACAATCAACGCTTAAGTTAAATACATAGTTGGGCATGGACCTACACATGTGTAGATTACAAAAACCAAGAAGAAAATATCTCTTCAGAATTTTTACCTGTGGAATTTCATTGTATGTTCAAAATTTTGAATTACGTGTCTGTGAATTACGTTATGTCATTGTACGTTCCATAAAATATTTTTTTCATTAAATGTCGCAAAATTAGAAACCCTCGGGTCACGTTTTAAAATCTTTATTAAATTCAAGTGGTTAATTGATAGTAAAACCGAAATATGTCATTGGGAAAAATCTAAGACCGAAACTATAGTGGGACATTTTTCGTTCGGAATTGTGCAACTTAACTCGTTTTAGCTGAAAGTCCTAGCTCGCTAAAAAGAAAGAGACAGTTACCTGCATTAAATTTTTGCAAAATACGTGACACAATTGTTATGTATGCACCTTTAGCCTAAATGTTTGTCTTCTTGATTTTGGAATTTCCTCTTGTATATTTTTAGAACTGGGTGTTTTTGTCAACAATTGTCTAAGTAAACAAAAACAAAATGTTTACTGTTTACTAATATCATTTATGAACATTCTGGAAATGATTAGAAACTTTAGAAACTTTTGGATATAAGATAAACATGTTGTTTATTTTCCATTTAACTTGTAGAACCTTCTAGAATGATGTATTGGAAACTTTAGAACATTCTTAATTTTCTGGGATATCTTATATTATATAAAGGGAATAGTCTAGAAAAAGTAAACACATTTTTATATAAGTTGTTTTCTCAAACCTTCTGGTATATTCCCTAGTAGCATATATATATAGATGAGCAAATCACTCATTTCGTTCATTAGTTTTGATTTGGTCACTAGTTCTTACTAATTCATACAAAATTGTCAGACTAAAAGGGGATTATTAAATTACTATAAGTGTGTTTCATACTTCAAGTGGTGCAACTATTCATTGTGGACTTAAACTGGATTAAAATTTAGGACTCTGGAATTTACATACAATTAAGGTAGTGCATCTTTTATCTTCTTTTAAAACAAAACTTTGTAATTATTGTTAATAAAAATTGTTCTTTGTAAAGTTTGTTGCTGGCTTCTTAGTTCTTGTTACCCTTGGGTCATAACACAATAACTCCTATAATTCTTTAAATTAGTGTGTTAGCAATTTGAAAGGAGTTTGAAGCAGAGAATGTCAGAAAAAGACAGAGACTTGCTGAATTTAACTGATAAATTATATTTGGCTGTTCGTCAGTAACTGTTTAACCAGATGATCTTTAAAAGATTTACCAAATCCAGCTTTTTCCTGACATTTTCCCATCCTCTCTGCTTCAAACAGAACTTAAACGGTGAAGTATCATTATTATTACAATAATTGACGATTTTCTGTAATTGTTGAGTCAAATGGCCCCACACAGTATTAAAACTAATGAAGAATGGCCCCTGTACATATGTTTCAAACTACAAATGATGAAGATAATCTTATTATCCGAACTATGAATAAAAGGGTCGAATTGCTTGCGAAAGGCATATTAAACTACTGTAAAATCAGAAATGTTCGCTAGGGATTAATCTTCGCTATGTTCGCGAATCCAATAAATTCGTAAACATTTAGCCACGTGAACATATCGAGGGCTCAGTGCAAAACTATTGTAACTACATATTTTTCAGAAATTCACTTTTTTTCATTTTCTGAATCTTTAAGTAGTAATACATCACATGTTCTAATATTAGGTTTCAATTCTGTACACTTAAAAAGATATTTAGAATTTTAAAAACATTTTTCCTCTTTAACTTTGAGAAAGTCAATAAGTTTTTTCCCTCTCCTGTAAAATTTTACAAAATGATGTTACAATAGTTTTGCACCAAGTCCTCGATATTGCCTGGAAGCAAATGCAATCATTAATTCGTAAACATTTAGCCACGTGAACATATTGCCTGGGAGCAAATGCAATGATCCTACAAGAACGCACCGTCCGTCCGCCATTACTTTGATTTTCGGAATTGTTTTGGTTTTATCGTACAATGTAAATCGAGTAAATAATGCAATCAAACTAGACAAACGACTTTAATGTTCGCATTCTTTAAAATTTCCAATAAACCTTCGCTGCGATGGGCCTTGAATACATCAAATATCACCAGGGCTGTTTGATTACACCTGTAACAAAAGGTGTGAAATGTGGTCAAAAGAGCGACATACGATTTTGACAGGCATTGTTCGTCAGCAATTAACAGTTATGTTATGCAGTTTTTCATTTTTTAAACTACTACTATATTTTATTCAGCTATAAACACACACAGCGTTTTTAGCAAAAAATACAATACAAATAAGTATGACATGTTTACAAAGACCGCGAAAAATGGCATCAGTGATTAAAATCTTTCTAATGTATAAATTTATGAAATAGGTGTTCGAAGCTTGTCTGCATAATAAATAAATTTCGCCAAATTGATAACAGTTTTCTTTTGTTTACTTGAAGAAGGCTTTTGAGTTTTTGTAAGGATGGCCATTTACAATAGAATGGGCTGAAATATTTCCTTCGTAATGCTGAAAATTTTGGACACACTAATAAAAAATGGTATTCACTTTCGACAGCATTCATTTGACAATTTAAACAGATACGGTTTTCGCGTGCAATATTGTCATATCAGCCAGATTCTATGTTAAGATCGTGAGAAGACGTTCTAAGTTTGGTAAGGGCAATTTTATATTTACTGTCGTATTGCAATTCGAGGTATTTTTCTAATTGAAGGTTATTTTTGAATAATTTATAAGAGCTTTATCTGCTACTATCATTGATGTCTGAAAACCAATCTTGCTTATAATTATCCAGGATTCGTTGTTTTAAAAGAGAGAAATTTATATTAACCGTATTTTGATTGATCCAAATATCTCCTAAACCATGGTGATCTAAAATATATTTTATCTGATAAGCCCAGTTCGCACCGTTGTAAAAATTGCCATTATCACAATCATTCTTGATATATTTGTACATACATTTTAATAAAGAGTTGTCGCTTTGTTTTAAAATATGTATCCAATATCTAATCATATTATTTTTTCTATTGATAATAAGTGGAGTTCTACCTGTTTCTCCGTACAATGTTAATAATAGCGTAGACTTTTTCACACCAAGCATTCTGCGTAGAAATTTCGATTGTACTAATTCAACGTCTTTTCCAGCGTGGAACCCCCATACCTCAGAAGCAAAGTTTAAAACAGAACTGACAAGACTATCAAAAAGCTTCAGCTTCTGAGAATATGGTAATTCAACGTCCGAAAAAATCTTGAATGAATTATAATTGGGGATCGATGCTTGTTTTGCTAAATATTTTTGTGACCTAAACTAACTGCCGTTTTTATAAAATGTTAAACCCAGATATTTAAAGGAATCTACAGTTTCGATTGCGGTATCATTTATAAAAAATGTTTTTTGCGTATGTCGACCTCTTTCAAAAATCATAGCTTTAGTCTTTGACGTATTAATCTTAAGATCAACTGATTGACAATAGCTAAAAATATTGTTCAACATTGATTGCAGCGTTTCCGCGGGTTTTGCAAAGATAACTTGGTCGTCCGCGTATAAAATGAGGAAAAGCTTCAACTCGTCAATAGTAAAATGACGCTTAGGTCAGAATTTATATTTTGAATAAGATCATTGACGTACATCATGAACATCAGAGGTGAGCACGGATCACCTTGCTTCAAACCAACATGGGAGTCTATGAAGTCCGATAACTCTGTCTTGTAACGAACGCACGAACGCACACAGTTATACATTGATTTGAGCGCCTTTACAAATTTTGAACTTACGTTTTCATGCAATAGCTTTTGCCAAAGTTATGATCTGTTTATACTATCGAAGCATTTCTCATAATCAATGAAGACGCAGTATAATTTATGACCAGACGATAACACTTTTGATATAACCGAATGCAAAATGAAAATACAGTCTACAATACACTTTCCTTTTTGAAACCCTAATTGGTTTTTACGGAGTTTTTCATGTTCATCGTTCCACTTGTGCACACGATTCAGTATTAATATTTGTGAATAAATTTTTGCTAAAACATTTATTAATGTGATGCCTCTATAATTTTCAGCATTATTCGGGTCGCCCTTTTTGAAAATAGGGGAGATGATACCTTTTCCCCATTGTTCGGGGTATTCACCATTTTCAAACATACGGTTATATAGAGTAAACAAAAAAGGGGATATATAGTCATACGATGATTTGAATAATTCGCTAAAGAGCTTATCTAAACCTGGTGATTTTCTATTATTTTGTGAGAATACAGCCTTGCGAATCTCTTCGTGTGAAATCAAACAGTCAAGGTCATGATCAGTCTGCGCTTGATGCGCGGGTTGATCATCACCCTCACCGTCTTGATTTAAAGAATCATTCTGAAACATGTTTTTAAAATGGTCAAAAAGGTCATTTACAGTGAGAGAATCTGCTGTATCAACATTTTTAGCAGACGACTTTTTAATGTTTTTCCAAAAATTGCGTGAATCTGATTTAGCAAGACCAGCGATTCTTGAACCTTCTTTAACTCTAAAATTTCGTTTTGCTCTTTTTTTTTTACATTGTTATACTTTGTTCTTGCATCTGTGAATGCAATGCGATTTACTTCGTTTCTCTCATTGTAAAATTTGTTTCTGGCCCTTTTAAAAGCCTGTTTCGACTCATAACACTCATTGTCAAACCATTTATTTTTCACAGCGTCCTGGTTTTTAACCTTTTTATTTGGGGTTTTCCCAAATACATGTGAAGCGTGGTTGCTCATAAAGCACGTGAAATCCGTAACTACGTCATTGATAGAGGTTGTTCCAGCCCTCTCGATTAGGTCATGTAGTCTCTCATTATTATTCATGAGCGCTTCTAAAAATAGATGTACTTTGACTCATCCCAAACCAGTTTAGATTCTGGATTGTTTTGTCTCTCTAACGTTTTCGTAGGTACTTGTTGACTAGATAGTGTGAATAAAATGACTGCATGATCTGAATGTTCAGTGAAATCGAACACAGAAAACTCTTTTATGTGATCAAAATTGACAAAATTAGTCAAAACATAATCGACCGTGCTCATACCATGATGAGAACAAAACGTATATTTACCTTTATTTTTATCATCATGTATTCGCCCATTGACCAATGAGAGACCAGAAGAATGACATAATTCGATTAGGCGCCTCCCATTCTGATCAAAAGTTTTATTCTCATTTGATCGTTCAGGTAGAGTATATCTGATCAACGGCTGCACAGTCTCATCGATGGCTTGATCATCTCTGATCCAGTCATCGTGTGAGGCTGTGCGTCCGTTGAAATCGCCACATATGAATACTTTGCCCAAAGACTCATATTTCATAATCTTTTGCTCTAATTGTTTAAATAAATCTATATCGGGACCAAGCACCTTTGAATCAATGGGAGGTATATATGTACAGCAAATATAAACATCTTCTCTAAAATTAAACAGTGATGAGGCTAATTTAACCCAAATCATATTTTGTCCTTTTTCTACAATTTTAACATATTTTTTCAAATTGCTTTTGAAAAACATAGAAATTCCGCCACTAAAACGACCTTTCTTAGAATTTCTAGATTTGATGCCAAATACGTGTTCTGAGTAATAACCATTTATTTCATAGTCATAATTGTCTTTTCCTGAAAGCCAGGTTTCACTGAGAAATACAATATCAAATGACCTTAAACTTGTCAAAAAGTCAACATCGTTAATGTTACGTTTTAACCCATTAATGTTCCAGGAAATAATCTGCAGACTGCGATCTTCCTGACGCATCTAACCTTTTGGAGGAGAGTACTCAACACCGTCGATGAAAAGTTTCTTTCCAACGAATTTAACACCTTTACCCTGATCCTTGGCTGCTTTCATAGGCTTGGCTTGGTTTTCGCGCATCCCTTATGGCTTTTGGCATTTGAATCCCGACACCCATATTTAAATCTGAAATTTTATCTGCGTGTGTATACGATCGTTTGCGAACCATTTCTCTTTCGCTATAATCGTGGAACTTTGCGACGATCGGTCGTTGTGTATTCTTTCTCGGGCCGACTCGATGAACCCGATCGAACTTGATATCATCGGCTGGGATCTCTAACTTGTCGTTACAGAAGGTTTTAACGAGTTCTTCGCAGTTTTCAGTTTCCCCCTGCTCCTTTATACCGTAGAATAAGAGATTGTCCCTCATAGAGCGAGATTCAAGATCAAGTAGTTTTTCTTCCGCTTTATCATGGCTGATCTTAGTCTCCGCAAATTGTTTCTCGAGGGTGCTATATCTGTTGGACATAGACTTAAGCTCATCTTTAACCCGTTTAAGCTCAATCTGGTTATCATCGTTGACATTTGCGACAAATTCACAGGCCTTTTCATTTTCCGTTACCCTAGATTCCAGAGTTTTCATTTTCTGTTCGATGTCAGAGACTTTCACATTTATAGATTTTACTGTGGATTTAATTTCTTCCATGGCTTTCATTTGTTCTCTCATTCCGCTCAGAATTTCTGTAGCCCACGGTGGAGGGGGCGAGTTTATACCCAATGATCCTGATTGGTATTGTGGCGGTGGGGGGCTTTGTACATAGGTCGAAGCAAGATTGTAATGTTGGTTCGGATATGCCATTTGTGCAGCTGTGTTTAAAGGGTCTATGGGACAACTCCAGCTTAAATTCAAATTTGCCGACTGTTCTGATTTATTGTTTGTCTTTGTGTTTGTACTCACGTTTGTTGTCACTTCTGTCGTCTGATTGTTATTATACTAAAGGAAAAAAGAAACGCAACAAAAAATTAATTTGGTCATGCGTTTTGTTTTTGTTTTTTTCAAAATCACCATAATTCGCATACTTTTTTCAATGCATAGTAAAACTTAATCTTTTGACTTTCTTATGTCAAAATTTCATCAATGTCACAGGTTGTACGTGCCATCAATATGCGTTTAAACGAGAGCGGTTTGGCGTCAACGTTAAATGTGTTCGTGCACGCAATCCAAACGGATTATAACGATACCTGGCTGAAATTTGATTGCTGTACTGTTCATGAATAGCATTAACAGTTTTTCCCGATAACAGAATTTGTTTCCGTAGGTAAAATAAACGCACGTTATGGTCCTGACGTCATGACGTTAGACGTTGACGACCGCTTTTCGCGAGACCACCAGTTGTTCCGTTAGTTCTGAGACCTTATCTCAGGCAATATTTTGTAAACCGATGTACACCAAAGTCAGCAGCAACTGTGGGTTGAGATGTTCCATTCGTTAACATCACGATTGCTACCGGACGACGTCTTTGAATAGGTTGCAAAACGATATTAGGGATTTAATCAAAACAAAAATCATTGCATTTTGTCGAGTCGACTTGCATCTACACAAATTAAAAGAGCTCTATGTAAAGTTTGGATATTTAAAGGTTTGCACGTGAGAAACGTGTAAACGTCTATTTTGACGTTATCTCATAGGCAAGACAGGTTCTAACGTAAACACAAAGATTGATATCAAGATACAGCACCCTGTAATAATCAGTTACATGTTTGATTCAGTAACATAAAAGAATTAAGAGAAATAACAAAAAATAGTTGTTGCGTTACTTCTTTCCTCTAGTATATTTTTGGTTTGTTTTTGTTTTGCCTTCTTAGCGCGTCCTTTATTTTGACCCTCGCTCACATTTTCCGTGCTATCAATGGCGGCCGTTTCATTCAGGGGCGAGGTCGCCTTTCGTTTTTCCTTGTCCTTTTTTGTGACGTTGACTGTACATTTCTTCTTTTCACTACCATCTGACATTAGTAGAATGCTTTATTAACAGACGAATCCAACTTTTAAAGTCCAAAAAGAACGATAAACCACTTAAATTCCCATTTTATTCGCGAGCGTTGTTAAACAAGATCTTTTGAACAAATACGGATTGCTGAATGTATTCGATCTGAATTATCGTGATATGATTTTAGCAATCTACAGAAGATGAACAGTACTGGTATGAAAATGTATTCACGTACATCATTAAAGGATTAAATGATAACGGATTACGTGAGACCTTTTTAAACAAGTAGGAGCATCTGGTATTTTTTAAGGTATCGTGTTATTGATAACAAGACGGGCTGTAAAAATAAAACACAAAACCGATAGTTGATGATAGTTGATGATTTTATTTTCGTGAAAATTAAACCACATGGTTCACAGGTTTTGTTTTTCGCAAACTTTTACCCTCGCGAACCACTTCAAATTTAAAAATTCGTAAACTTTTGGCCCAGCGAAAATATCTGATTTTACAGTACCTCACGAGGAATGATTCTATAATAAAACTGTGGAAAAGGAACACAAAGGGTTTGAAGCAGAAAATGACAGGAACACAAACAAATCTCGTTCACGTTGGAAAATGTCGAATATCGCTGGTGGGGAGTCAAAACCTCGTAACTACATCTTGAAAAAGCTGGAGTTACGAGGTTTTGACTTTCCACCGACGATATAGCTTTAGGTTTTACGAAATAAAGCAAGTGGGTTTGAAAAATATTGCAAGGAAAGAAGAAACTGCTAAAACTCAGTTTTATCTCATTTTCTGTCTATGTGCGTCATGCTCCACCCTCTCTGCTTCAAACCAAATTTAAAATGGTGAAAGCCGATTTCAATTTTACCAATCACTAAGTTGTTCATTGAAGTTCGTTATTTTCACAGAGGTTGGGTTAGGTGAGAACTGCACAGGAGATGCGGAGTGCCTTGATGATTTAGCGTACTGTGATCCCTATACTGATACATGCACGTGTCTTCCGTGCACGACAGATGTGGACGGGGAGTGTACGCCTCGTAAGTATAGACTAGAGACAAGACAAGAGTGTGAGAGAGAGAAAGTGAGATACAGGGGAGTGGAAGTGATTGAGTTGGGGAGAGAGAGTTGGAGAAAGAGAAATGGGAGTGGGAGTGTGGGAGTGTGTGAAGGGGTGAGGCTGAGTGGGAGGGAAGGAGAGAGAGAGAGAGAGAGAGAGAGAGAGAGAGAGAGAGAGAGAGAGAGAGAGAGAGAGAGAGAGAGAGAGAGAGAGAGAGAGAGAGGAGAGAGAAGAGAGAGAGAGAGAGAGAGAGAGAGAGAGAGAGAGAGAGAGAGAGAGAGAGAGAGAGAGAGAGAGAGTCTAGCAATAGGGAACATTTTAAACTGCGTTATATGAAGGCGAAGTGGGGTTCTAAGAACTTATTTGGCGGAGGTAAAGACTTGTGTACAGGCTTAACAGCGATGTATTGTAGGCTTAGTGATTCTCTTATATCTTATTTGCCTGAGGAAAACACTGGTGAAGGCGTGTAATTCCGATTTATGTCAATGCATAGTCATGCCCTTTACAGCTTATTTGTCCTTGAATAAAATTGGTTTAGGGGCTCAACAACGATATATTGGAGGTATGGCGGCTCCCTATAATTTATTATGGCCGAGGAGAACATGAATAAAGTGGTATAACGCTGATCTATTTGAAGGCATAGTTTGGATCATATTGTTTATTGGTCTAAGGGGGAACATTGTTATCAATATCAGGTGTACATCGGTACTGTACCATTCCCTGTGAATTATTTCCTTTGTATATTAGTGTCTTGACTTTCACAGCGGTTAATTGGTCAATTTGCTTAGAATTACTTCGTGTTTAAATACTAACCTTAAGGTTTATCTGCACCAACGGTTGTCGCCGCTGAACTTCAACATACTAAGAAACGTAATATGCTACTCAATGTTTGCTAACATCTGAAACCTTTGATGTTGATTTATTGGTGTAAACCGAACGAGCAATGAATCAGCGTACTTTTTGATTACTTAAATAAATTCTAAACATGATTCAGTGAACTTTTTTACTTTGGAAATAAGCAATTATTATTTTTATCTTTTATTACTATTAGATACCAGACTTTTATAGCGCTTTCTATTATACGAGAGTACGTTCAAAAGCGCTTTACAATCTTAAGAAATCTAATGAAATATACATTTAAACATAAGTCATATTAATAATTAGCTTTACATTGCAAAATCGCAAAATACCATATGAGCTTGACATTTAACCGTAAAAGAAAATCTGTTTATCTTTCATAAATCTGTACCATTAAATGAGTCTTTGGGGACTTCTTAAAACATGAAAGTGTTGAAACTGACCTTATAGCGAGCGGGAGTGAATTTCATAGCTCAGGAGCAAAGTTCATGAAACTGCGATATCCTTATGTTTACCTACGGCGGTTTGGTACAACGAGTGTTGTGCCATTTGACTCAGACCTGAGTGCACGGTTTCGTTTGTGCATGTTTAAAAGTGATGTGGTTTATTCCGGAGCTTGTCCATGTATAAGCCAATATTATAAAAATTAACCAAGACATAGATTTTATTGACACATACTTAAACAAAGTTTCTGGTCCTTCAACAATAATACAATGAACAAAGAAAAACGTGTGAAAGGTTAGCAATATATTCTAACAGTTTTCCGAGCAGAAGACCTGGTTTTTGATTCCCTGGTCATATTTACTTAGGAAAACATGAAGGCAAAAGAATAAAATATTGGTAGCCAGCATTTAATGATTTTCCCTAAGTATTTTCCATTGCAATATTAAAACTTGATTTTGTCATCATTTCAGCTTTCAAATGAGATCGACCTGGACTTTGGACTTAAGGCAAACAATTTACAAAGTTGATTTGTAGTCAATAAGTTAACAAAACGGTAATGTTGTTTACTTGTTGAAGGAAGAACATGGTAAATGTAAGGAAATTCAAAACTTGTTTAACGGTTTGTTTAAATTGAATTCTATGTTGTACAGGTATCAAGTGCAACTGTTATAGTACTGGTGTTATATGATGGCGTCTCGGTGTTCTTGTCACAATTCGAGCTGAAGTATTTTGTACCAACTATTTTGGGGTATTCAAACAAGTAAATAATTACAGTAACCAAACCGTGACGCTACTAGAGACTTATAAGCATTACCATTTTGATATTTCCTAACATAGCCGATTTCCCAAAAACGAGAATAATAGGATTTACAAACACTGTTTACAGGCGTTTACATGTTCTTTCGGAGTCAAAAATTTCTGACTGACTTCGACTATTTTACTTCGGAACTACCAACATTTATTGTCATATTTTCTGTTTAGCTCGACTGTGATTTCGGTGCAAAGGCTGTCAGCTCAGTTTTATCTGCATTGAGCTTGAGCATAATTATTATGGTTCATTCAGTCTGTTATTTCGTGCAAACGGAACTTAGTACGTCGTACATGTACAGCCTCGTCTTTCGAAACATTATCAATAGGTTTAAATGAGAGGTGTAGCTGAGAATCGTCTTCGTAGTAATGATGTTCAAGGTCTTGCCTTCTGCAGATTATACCGACTGACTTTGTATACATGACATACTTCTTAGTTCTAAGCAGAGAACCCTGGGGAACACTGTATTTCATTAGGACTTGGTTTGATACAACGCCATTTATATTAACGGATTGATGTCTGTCCATTAAGTTTGACTTTATTCAGGCAAGCGGCTTACCAGAGATATGAAAGTCATGTTCTAAATGTCATAGTCTATTGTATCAAACGCTGTCGACAGGTCAAGCAGTACAAGGATACAATATTATAGGTTATTGCATTAATATGGAAATATATTGTGTCGAACAAGTTCTTTTGGCAGAGTAACCCGAGCTTGCGAGGGTTACTACGCCAAAAGAACGAGTTTGACACAATATATACCCATATTAATGCAATAACCTTTTTATTATATACTTTGATATTGTTTTAGAAAAGGTATCATAAGTAAAATTCATAAAAAATGTTTTAAACCGCCAGTGTAGATATTACTAAAAACGTTTTAAAACGTCTAGCGGTTGAACGTAAATTACGCGGGAAAAGTAACGTCAGCGTATGATTACGTCGACGTCACTAGGGAAGTATAAACAACTTTGAATGGCGGCGGCCATTATTTTCGAATCGGACTGGAATCGTCGCAAAAGGTATTGAATTTGAGATGTTTGTTACAGATTCTTGGTATCAATCTTCCTAAAAATATGTACATTTGCCGTTTTGTATATTTTCATTTGTTAAAACTTGTTATTTTCGCACATTTGCAATTGGAGTTGACTTTCTTCACAAAGTCAATATCCGTGATATTTTGAAAGAAAATTTAAGATTTTTATTCTCCAATTAACATTTTTGAGTTGTCTTAGCGTTTGTACTGGTCAATATGGATTGATAGGTGACTTATCAAGCTTGAAAGTTGTGAAGCGGGAGAGATACCGGGAATTATAGTTCCGTCCTTGGCGACTGCGCGTGTTTAAGTTCCCGTGCAATATCAAAGTATGCAATATCAAAAAATATTGCACACTTTCATCCCGTTCAAATACATAGGGACAATATCAAAGTATATAATAAATGCCTGTATCCAATGATTTTAATATATCACTTTGAACTTTAAGTAGAACTGTTTCGGTTGAGTGAACTTTCTATATGCGGACTGGTGAAGTTTGTACAATTGTTGTATTGTGTTGTTCTTTTTTAACGTCTACGACATTTTCAAGTACTTTAGAGATAAAAGGTAAATTCAAAACAGGCTGGTAGTTCTTAAGTTTATTTTTGTCAAGACCAGGTTTCTTCAGTAACTGTTTGATATGTGAAGAGTCCAGGCATATATGAAGACTCCAACGATAATTTGACTAACTTTATAATTAGCTCAACAAGATCACCAATGCACAATGTAAGAAGACATGCAGGGATTGGATCAAGCTCACAATGTCTGTTTGGAGATTGAAGTAAGATGGGTTTTACTCCATCAAGTGTAACAGGTCGAAAATGTGTTAGAATATTGGAAAATGACTGCTCAGTTTTGGATGATATCGACGGTGGTATTGTGGTTTGCTGGAATTAATTCCATTTCTTATGGTCTCAACTTTGTCGACGAAGAAGTCGCTAAATTTCTGAAAAAGGGATTGAGTAAATGTATCTGAAAGTAAAATAGTTATATGTGGAAAAGGAAGGATATATGGATATGAGTTCGTGTATATGAGTGGGGTAATTCTTCTTTATCTGAGTCTATTTAAAATGATTGTGTTTGGTCTGTGACTTTATAGAAGGCAATCATAGCCTTAAATCACGTTGAAATGTTGTCCTGTCATCTTAAGCAAATATTGAAATAAGTCAATGTTTATCATGGACCAAGTTCGTTTCCTTGTTCATAGACTTGTTCGTTTTGTTATATTCATTTTTGGAAGCAAATTTTGCAACATAATACTTCTCTTTAAAGCCACCTGTCTCTGCACTTTACCATTCTCTGCATACCACACAACATCTTCCTCACAACTGAATCACTATAAACAGTTCTATCAAAAGCAATGATTAATGAGGTAACAGTCATTCGAATATTCAATATGTTAGTCTGAAGTTATGTGTAGATATTGAATTGTGTGACTGAAAATGAAACATTCATTTAAGCATGTCTCTGAGAGAAAAAAAATATCGACGCAGTAATTTGCTTTATAATGGTTCGAAGATCAGTCCAATGACCTTCATTGTAAATGGGTAAGTCAAGTTTATTGAACTATGAAATATATTCAAAACTTACACAAGCGATTATTAATATGCATGAAGTTAAAAATAGATACAACTCCAGCATGGAATCAAAGTATTTAAGGTATTCTGGATAATCAAAGTTTCTAATCAAACTACTCTATGAATCAAAGTATTCAGGTTATTCAAATGGATAATCAAAGTACCTATCAAAGTACTCTACTTCTGGACAGGCCTATATTATTGAAAAAATTGCTTCCAAACAGTACTTTAAGTAATTTGATTATGACATATCGTTATTAAACCAAAAACTTAAGAAGACTCGTTTACGTGCAGAGGACAAAGCTTCAGCATAAAAAATCAAATTGACTTAATTTTCTTCTCGACTGAACATACGTGTATACCACGTTCTAGGGGGTTCACATCACACTACTTACAGTCTCCAAAAACGCATCTGGTTTGTCATTTCATTTGTTTGAAGGATGAAAATCGCAACTCTCTGTTTGATTTCTGATCTGTGTTCAACCTATTCCTGCGACATGTATTCCTTGCCAGCTTTAGATTAATTTATCTAAAATGTTTTTTATGCCTTTTTCAACTGCTATGGCCATATCGCGTCTTGAGTACCTAACCATGGATTTAAATGTGATCTAACCCAGCAAGCAATTTGTATGGGTCCCATATGGGTCCCTTATGGGCACCTTTATGGGTCCCATAAGGGCAACCTATATGGGACCCATTTAGGATGTGCAACCGGGGGCCATATGGGTCCTATCTGGGCAGCCCATATACATGCAATATGGGACCCATATGGGTCCCAAATGGGCAGACCCATATAGACAGCCCTGATCTAACCCATTTCTATTGGCTTTCGTTTGGTGTTGATCGAAGATGAAAACCTTCCAGAGCTTCTCGCTCAGAAGGGGTTATTATTCCCCATCTTAGAGGATTAAGGTCTCGCCAGGTATGTCTGACGACCTTGACACATTTTCTAAGGTTTGATACCTAGGAATTTGGTCTTAACTGTCATAACATTTTCGAGCCTTTCTATAACTATCTATATGTTTTTTGATATATTTTTATGTCTAGATTTATTTCTATCTTTTTTTGAAAATGTGTACACATTTTAATTTCTTTTAACAGAATCATATAGGATTATCAAGCCAAATGCTTTCTTTACATAAACGCTTTGTAAAAACATGATTTATTGTCAAGATTTAAATTATTTCCCTTTAATATACATAAAACTCCTTGTAACACACTAATTGATAAGATTATGTTAGTGATTTGAACAGACTTATTACAGTTTAAACACCGTTAAAACGACAAAATAATTCGGATGATCCAACATGAAGCCCATGTTTAAAAAACGATATTGACAAAGAATGTACTTCTGTACAATATAGCGCAGAAAAAACCTATGCAAAAGAAGAAAATACCGATTATCAACTTTTGCTAATATATCTAGGCCTATGTTTTTTGGGGTTTTTTTTTTTGGCAATTTAGGCCCACCATTCTATTAGAGAAGTCAATAACAGGTTTTGTTCGAGAAAGGATTAGACATGACGTCTTATTGATGTTGCCTTACTTGTCTTGCTGAATCTAATGTTGTTGTTTTTCAATTTGTATTGATTTGATGGTCATTAATTTTGATGGATATAAATAAGATCGTCATTCAAATTGAAAACTTATAATTTTATAGGCTACATGATTCAGATTATGGATATTTTAGATATGCTCATGTATACATAATTATTATGTTGTACTTGAATGGGCTTAAGCCGATTATTGTAACTGGGACCCCCATAGTCAAAACAACATGGGCTTTCCTACATAGGTCCTATATGGGCATACCCATATGGGCTTGCCCATACACAGCCCATATGCTGGGAATATGGGACCAATCTGGGTCCCTTATGATCAAACCCACATGGGCTTACCTACATAGGTCCTATATGGGTCCAATATGGGCCTACCCACATGGGCTTACCCATACACATCCCATACGGGGCCCATATAAGCATGTTTGCTGGGAATGTGAACTCACAACTGTCACAAGTGTAGTCAAATCAAATTTGACTGATTATGGTGATTATCATATATTTCACAAATTACCCTGTCGACTAAATGGGATTCTGCTATCCTTCAATGTAACAAGGTGTTGAGATTATATAATGGAAATTAAGAGCTATAATGACAAAATATGCGTATACTTTCTTTTTCTAATATCTATATTTGACTTGAAAATTTTGTTAATAAGGGAAAACATCAGCATTTTATTTTGTCTTTTTACGAGGCGTTGAAGAAAAAATATATGTAAATACATTATACATGAATCCAAATAACAGCAATAGGATAATTTTTCTACAACAGTCTTCATAAAAAATAACAAGCTGTTCACCCGAAGCAATAAAGCGATGCTTATCTAAGGAAAGAAGATGTTGCCATCTGTAAAGTAACATGGTGATATAAAGCACCTTTTTTACTTTTTCCTAAATATCTATAAATGCATTCTGCACAAATAACGTCAAAAGCCATTGAACATGATTAAACCCCTCTTTTCTATCTTCTATTCTATTGCTTTCTTGCATTTTTACAGTGTCTGATTTAGGAGGAAACTGTAATTCGACAGAAGAGTGCTCGGACTGCAATGCAAACTGTGTCAATGGTACTTGCGAGTGTGTCCCGCCTTTCACCAATGTGAGCGGCGTGTGTGGTAAGTCATCAGGCACATTCGAATATTCTTGGATCTTATCGTTTCTCAAGATCGGCTAGAACGTATTAAAGTGGCCAGTTAGGGATTTTTTTTTCAAATTAGCGACACCTTTTAAAGACATTACTTGCTATATGTAAAACAAACATCCAAAATACATGCAAAACTTCATTTTGATCTGTTTTTATAGAAAAAATGCTTTTAAACCTCAAAATGAAAATGTGGTTCTCGTTTCAATTACCCCACATACATTATCAGCCATTATCTCCAAAATACGTCCTCAACAGATTTTTACAAAGAAAATATGTCACACTAACAATCCACACAATTTGAAGATAATCTGATTTGAGATCTTGTCGCTACCCATCCTTTATATGTGTTTACATGTTTTTATCCAGGGTATCTATGATTTTAAATGAGTTCAAAAGCAAGAATTCTTTTTATTTTTTTGTCTTTATTCTATTTTCAGTAGCCGATTGTAGCACTGTATCATGTAAGTTTAATGTATTGCCAGACAGCTCATTTACACTTGTAAAGATGCAAAGATTTTGCAAACGCGAATAAACTTTTAAATCATACTAAACTCTCTAAAGCTTGTTTTATTTGGCTATACACACATATATAAATATATTTTATTGGTGAGAAAAATAGAAAAAAACATATGTATCCTGTAATGATTTTAAGAAGGAAATAAAATCATCCCATTGGCATTTTGATATTCAGACAATTTTTAACGTCAAAATTATTTGGGTTATGTAGTACATTTGTATTTTCATGGGTCACCTTGGAGACACGTTTCGAAGCAATGTTTGGATCTCTTTTTTCGTCTTTGAGTGCGATATCGCCCGAAACATTTCGCCGTTGCTTTGAGGTAGTCAGAATTATTCGGACGACGTCGTAAGCATTCGGCGGTGGATCGTTCCACCACCGAATGTTTACGACGTCGCCCGAATACTAGTAGGTCAAGATACATAGTGAATACAGTAAGAACGATATCGCACGAAAAATACAGACGTCGTGATAATCTAATTTAAGGGCAGACTACCCTAATATCAATTTGGCTATGTTGAAAGAAATTTACCTAATGGTACATTACATTCTCTTTTAATTTTTAGCTCGCCCGGGACGATAGTCTCGGTAGAGCTATTGTCATACCCCCGGGTGTCGGCGTCGGCGTCGGCGTCAGCGTCCGCAAAAACTTTAACCTGACCCATATTACATGCCCTGTTAGAGAAACAGCCTTCATATTTCTTCTGTGGGTACCTCTAACCAAGACCTTTAATTTGAGACCATGACCTTTGACCTTATAACCTTGACCTTGGAGTTTGACCCACTTTTTGACCGTTTTAAAAAACTTTAACCTGGCCTATATATCATGCCCTATTACACCTACAGCCTTGATATTTCACATGTGGATACCTCTTACCAAGACCTTTCGTTTGGGACCATGACCTTTGATCTTGTGACCTTGACCTTGGAGTTTGACCTACTTTTAAAAAACTTTAACCTGGCCTATAAAAAACTATAATCTGGCCTATATCTTACACCCTATTACACCTACAGCCTTGATATTTCACATATGGACACCTCCTATCAACACCGTTCACATTTGACCATGTCCTTGGACCTCGTGACCTTGACCTTGGATTTTGACATACTTTTAAAAAACTTTTACCTGGCCTATATCGCATGTCCTTTTACCCATACAGCATCTTACATTTTACACAATGACACTTCCTACCAACACCATTCACATTTGACCTTGACCTTGTGACCTTGACCTTGGAGTTAGACCTACTTTCAAAAAACTTTAATCTTACCTATATCTCATGGCGTTTAACACCTACAACCTTGATATTTCACATATGGACACCTCCCACCAACACCGTTCACATTTGACCATGACCTTGGACCTGGTGACTTTGACCTTGAATTTTGACCTATTTTTTTAAAAACTTTAACCTGGCCTATATATCATGTCCTTTTACTCATACAGCCTTGATATTTCATACAATGACACCTCCTAGCAACATGGTTCACATTTGACTATGACCTGGGACCTTATGACCTTGACCTTTGAGCTTGACCTACTTTTAAAAAACTTTAACCTGGCCTATATCTCATGTCCTTTTACCTCTTCAGCCTTTATACTCCACACATGGACACCTACCAACACAGTTCACATTTGTCCATGACTTTTGACCTTGTGACCTTGACCTTGGAGCTTGACCTACTTTAAAAAAAACATATTGGACTATTACCTTTTTACCTTAACCTAGGAAATGACTTGTTTGTGACAAGCTCTCGTTAGGGCGAGCTTTATTGTCCGCGGACAATTCTTGTTTAAAGTATGCTTACATGCAAAGATTGGTAATTTTTAAACCGTGTTTAAATGCTATCAGTGTTTTTGATAAATTAATGTTGTTCATAAGGAATGAAAATTGAGACGAAAATGACAAAATCCACTCACATGTAAACTGTAGCTTAACACAAGTAATGCAATTTTAAGAAAGAATATTCCTCGCAAAACAGTAAACTTTGGCTTGAAATTTTCAGTAATATATGCTTTTTCAGATATTCATAAGTAAGAATAATGAGAAAATATCTATAAAATGTCTATTCAAGATAGTGGCAACAAAATATACAATTCATTTAATTACCTGAACTGACTTTCTATTCAGGCAAATTTTTGTCATATTTAATATGAGTTCAGATGCTTCTACTTATCCTGTTTTTGTTTAACTTTTGAACACAGCTGGGCCAAGTCTTTGTGGTGGATGCAATAGTACCGCTGATTGTGCCGCGGTAAATGGTATGTGCGATATGGGCGAATGTATATGTGACGAAGCTACTCAATATGTGGACCAATGTGGAACCTGCCAGTCGAGTAAGTACTCGTTATGTCCGTTAATCATTTTGCCTACATAGACTCAACAAATACATAGATACTTTCCCATTTGTTTCACTTTCCTAATTCAGATTTCCTTAAGAACAGTGTGTTGAAAAGAATAAAATATTGATAATAACACAAGTTTAAAGTGATATGGATTCCGTCGACTTTGTCATTTTCGAATGAAGAGTTATGGCAGGTTATTCAAAAAAATAAATTTGACAAGAATATGTACATTTCTTTTCTTAACTATGTATACATAATTGCACAACGTGAAATATTACA